>CM055071.1:39476926-39601105 GCA_029204045.2 Tillandsia leiboldiana | reverse complement strand
CCATCTAACCCCTAACCCTTTCAATACGTTCTTTTTAAAATTTTAATTAAGATTTTAAATTTTAAAATTTAAATTAAAAAATTAAATCTTATTTTTTATTTAGATTTTAAATTTTATATTTCAAATTTGAAATTTAATTTAAATTTCAATTTCAATTTCAATTACAAATTATATTAAAATTATAATTTAATAAAAAATAATATTAAATTTGACCATAAGAATAATTTAAAATAGACTATTTATTATTATGAGAATTACTGAATTTTATAATATGACCGAAACATTTTTCGCTTATTCATTAAGTTAGTGAGAAGCTACAAAAATTACTGCTTGGACCAAGTGTATCCACTTTATACACTATTATAAATAAATAGATTTATATTTACTTTAATGGCCTATTTTAATAAATTTAGGTTTAAATTAAGCCAAATAGTTAATAATTTATGATACCTAGTTCTTTTAAAATGAAAGTATTTATGTATAGATGCCTAACTTAACCTATCTAGATCCGAATCAGAAAATAAATACTCGATTTGATCGGTTTCATCGAACTGAACGACATGGCATAGTCCGTTTTCATGTTCGACGGTCCAAAATTATCGAAAAGCATGTCGAACTGTACTTTCACTGGAAGAAGGTGACTAATACAAGTTTTCGGGACCAAATCAGGTTAAACCAAATATGCTACTGGAACAGTCTCGACGAGTGAACACGATGGTGCTGTCTGATTCTATGTATGATGAGCCTAGTCATTGAAAAACATGCAAAAGTGTGCAATCCACTGAAGTTGTGATTGATTTACCTAACGAAGCTAAAACGCGACAAACTAATTCACCAGTTCAACGGTCTCGACGAGCCGAACGTTGAGGTGTCGTCCGTTTTCGTGTTTGACGATTTGATAGAATTGAAAGGCGTGAAAAGTAGAGATTTTTGGTGTATTTTACAAGAATATCCTACATTTTATGCATTGAATTGCATCAAAGTCCTTGAGGATGGACTTCTCTACTCTTTTGATCTACAGTGAGGGACCCATGGGCAAATACCAAGAAAATGAGGACTTTCTTGCATCTTGTTCCCATTTGTATATGAATCCTCAATGGGAAATGTGACGCCCCACTTCCCAGGGGGTCGCCCGTCCTAGAACTACTCTAGCTCTAGCACGCTTAACTCTCATAACCTCTTGAATCTGCTACCATCCAAAATGCTATAGCCGGGTTAAGAGATTTAGTCCTATTATATCATTTATATATAGGACTAATCCAAATTCCGGGGTGTCACATTCTTCCCCCTTTAAGCCCTGACGTCCACGTCAGGCTCAAGCACACTCACAAGCACCAGGCGATGTGAGACTCGTCTCGCTAGCCTTAGCCGACCTTGTGAGGAGCTGCACTCCACTCACAACGGTCATTAGCGGGGAGCCTCGCTCTACCAGCTATATAACCTAGCTCAGCCGAGACTCATCTCACATTTCCGGCTGGTGAATGGCTCTGATACAACTGTGACGCCCCACTTCCTAGGGGGTCACCCGTCCTAGAACTACTCTAGCTCTAGCACGCTTAACTCTCATAACCTCTGGATCTTGCTACCATCCAAAATGCTATAGCCGGGTTAAGAGATTTAGTCCTATTATATCATTTATATATAGGACTAATCCAAATTCCGGGGTGTCACAGGAACCCTAGCTCTGCCCTAACCGTCTGCACTTTGCAACCGCAGCCACCCCACGATCCTTTCTCTTCTCTCTGGTCCCTTCCCGAGCGCCTGCATCATCGGCCGCTGCCTCCTATCGCCGAAAAAGCAAGGCTAACACATTTTTGTTAGATCTCGGGTTGAGAGGACGAAGTGTGCACCATTTTGCCACAAATTGCTCCTCAAGCATCCTGTGATCCTCATAACTCGTAGGATACCTCATCTGAGGAATCTCATCGCCTGTAGCCGCCGCACGACATCGGAGAAGAACCCTGCATCTTCTTCTTCTTCCTCAGATCCGAGCAAAGGTAAGCTTTCTTCTTTCTTGTTTTTCTTTACACCAAGGCATCCCACAGAGTGATTCCCCCTGCACCGTCCCAACGCCGGGAAATCGCCGGGTTTTCGGCGGGAGCAAGAGACCGTCGGAACCCTAGTTTTGAGCCGTCGTTGTCTTGCGCCGCCTCCGGTGTCTCGGGTTGAGATATAAAATGTTGAGCTCCTTCTGCTGGCTCTGTAGAGACTTCCCAGGAAGTCTCATGACCTTTGGTTTGGTCTGGAAGCCATGCGAAGAAACCCTAGTTTCTGGTTAGTGCTCATGGCTAAGTTTTCACCACTACCGCTTCCCACCGCCGAACAACCACCCAGCTAGCCTCCAGTCGTCGAGGGCAGGCCATTGGTGCCTCTGCATGGACCTTGAACCCAGCACTTTACTTTCCACCATTGTTGCTGCCTTGAGTTGGCGGCAAGCTCCAACTCTGTCCAACTGCCCTTCTCTGGCGCCGGGAAGGTACTCAGTGGAGTCCCTGCCACTTCTGGGGAACCTCTACCAGTGATGCTTGCCCTGGTCTTCTCACAGAACCCGAGCTTCTTCAAGCTCGGCCAACTTGGGCTTTAGAGACCTAGTCTTGGCCACCTTGCTCCATTTACTGTTCCGGCGGCTCTCCGGTGATAGCAAGATGAGCCCTCGACTCCCAGCAACCTCTCTGACATTTTTGCTTGCCTTTTTAGCCACCTAGACCCGAGCTCTAAGAGGTTTTTCTAATCGAGCTCTAAGTGGCTTGACCTAGAGCCACTATACTCTATACACTATTCCGGCAACCTCGTGACACCCCGAAGGTGAGCCTCTGAACCTCCTAAGTCTCCTATGCATGATGCTCACCTCCAATTGCATAGAATTTAGTTAACCATGTAATTATTGCAACTTAGGCTTTGGGTGACCTAGCCTTGGTCACATTGCTCCATCTTCTGTACCAGCTGCCCGACGGCAGCCAGAGGGTGAGCTTCGAGTCCCCTCAATCTCCTGAGCATGATGCTCACCTCAAATCTGAGTTTGGTTGAGTAGTTAAGTCATTATAGCAACCTAAGCTTAATAGCTTAATGCATGTTGACCCATTATTGTTCTTGGACTCCGTGCCACTCCCAACAGCAAGCACGGTGTTTGTTGGGTTATGTATAATTGGATCTAAATAGGGGAAAAAACACCTAGAGGGGGGTGAATAGGTGTAAACAATAAACACTCAAAATCTTTGCGATATAAAACCCAATGCGGAAAAATAAATAGCACGCAGAGATTTTTACGTGGAAAACTCCAAACCGGAGTAAAAAACCACGGGACCGATAACACGGTGAAATCCACTATAATTAAACACGTACAAGGTGATATACCGTACTCACAGACGACTCAACCTTTTCCATACGCTCCTAGTTGATCTTCTCCGCTCGTTCCACGACGCTTCTCGAATCCACGATTTGCGTCCAACGCCGAATCCACGACGTCCAACGTCGAATCCACGACGTCTGACCGAATCCACGGTCTTCACCCAGTAGCACGCTTCGAATCCACGAACGTACCTCGCTCCGAATCCACGAGAGCGGTTGCACCTTGAATCCACAAGGCCACGCGAGTCCACGCGCCGATTTGGGATAAATCGTTGATTTTTGGGTGGTGATGATCCGCCGAATACTTAGATTAGAAATAGATCGGAAATACCATCTAAGTATTCATTGATTTGATTCTACTCAGAATATGAGTATGAAAACCTAGAATCAAATCAATCAAATAGATGAAGAAACATAAGAATAAATCTAGTATTTCCTTTCTTCTCTATATGTGGATCTTAGGCCGTCTTTGATTTATTTAGCTTTTGGGCTTATGCGGCTTACCCTAGAAAAATGAATCATAGGGTCTATTTATAGGTTAGAAACCCTTGGAAGAAGATAAGAAAAAAAACTCCTTTTCTGGAATTTTACATGACGACGATCCGGATCAGAGTTCGGCGATCCGGATTGCAGTAGCGAGAAAAACAGTTTCCAGAAAAACGAAGGTTCGGGATCCGGATCGAAGTGCCTGATCCGGATCGTTCATACAGTTTCACCAAACACCAACGTTCGGGATCCGGATTGGAAAGCCTGATCCGGATCGTTCATATATTTTGGTAAAACCAGTGTTCGGGATCCGGATCAAAGGAGGCTACGATCCGGATTGAACTTGTGTATGAACGAACACCCTTCGGGATCCGGATTGAAGAGTCTGATCCGGATCCTGAACATGTCCCATGTCCAGTTTTGATATTTATGCAATTACAAGTTCATCCAAGTGTTTCTACACTATAAGAAGTATTCGGATCACCAAAAATAATTAGTTAAACATACCTGATCCTTTTGAATTCTTCTTTCTTGAGATTGAGTTATATGATCCAACCTTCTTTACCTTCAATCTTCAAGACTTAACCGAATTCACGAAATACGCCAACTTAAATTCCGTAACAATCTCCCCCTTTGGCGGTTTCGTGACAAAACATAGATCCACTCAAGAAAATTCAAAAAGATATTTTTGTTGCTATCACCATACAACAAAAATTTACAATGAGATCCGAAAAAAATAGATACATGAGTTAAACTCCTAAAACAGACTCTAGACTTAGACATCTGTACTCTCTGCAAAAGAAATCATTCTTGACAAAAGAAATCGTTAGATACCTCAAGAATTTTATGTCATTCAAAAACCACACACAGAGATGAAGTTTATACTCATTTATACTTACCATGACATTTATACATTCAGATATGTAATTAGATCATAATTAAAAACCAACATATCTTCTATGCAATCAAGAATCCAAATGTCACAAACTTGTTAGTAAACATCAACTTGTTAGTTATATTACATGCCCAAATAGTTAATCGAATAGTTAGTCGAGGCATGCATTCAAACCAAACAAAACCAAAAGTTGAAGTTATACTTACCTTTCAAGTTGAGGTTATACTTACCTCCATAGTTTCAAGTTTCTCACAAACATTGTAATCATTGTTTATACTTCTCTCTCCCCCCTTTTTGTCACAAAAGTTAGCCAAAAATTACCAAAATGGAGAGAATAGTTAACAGTTCAAGTACCAAAAGTGTGAGAACTAAAACTAAAAACTAAAACTTAAAACCTGCACAAGAAGGAAAAAAAAAAAAAATCTGCACAAGTAAAATTAGAGAAAATCAATCATCTGAGTCGGAGTCTTCAGAGCTCGTGCAGCCCATCTTGTTCAAGATTACTTTAAGCATTCCCGAAATCGTAGAACATTCTTGTTTCATCTTGTGTATGTCCGTGGACATCTTTCTGAGTTCCAGAGCCAGTTTATCTTGTTCTTGATTGATGGAAGACACTACTCTGCCTTTTGGTCGATTCTTCTGGAAGTTGAAGAACGTTGTGTGACAGATGACGGAGCAGTCTGACATTCATTCCGAGGAGATCTTCTTGGCAGAGATGTGAATTGTCAAGAGGTTCATTGATTGAATTCCATTGCTTGGCGAATTCTTTTTCCTTGTGTACTGCTTAGTCGTTGAGGAAGACTTCATCAGCTTCTTGTTCTTTAAGTAAGCTTATTTTCTTCATCAATACCTTGTTGTACTTCAGTAAGAAATGTGTCCCAATCTTCTTCGTCTTCAGATTCAGTGTCAATTTGAAGGATATTCTTTGTTTTCCTCTTGACATGGTTCATTTATTTCAATACCCGAGCTCGTCCAATCCGTCGAGCAAGTCTTTTTCTTTTTAAAGAGATGGATGAAGAGGTCATTGTGCTTTTCTTTTTCAGCAGCAGTAGGCGGAGCCTTTGCCGTTTCTGCAGGCGCTTTCCCTTTTGAAGCAGTGAGAACAGTTGTTGCTTCAACTTGAAACTCATCCCAATCAATTGATTCCGTCTCAGATTCAGTATCGGAATCATCTTAGTTTTCTTCGCTTCTTAGCCTTCTTGGGCTTGACAGTATCTCTTGTATGAACCATAGCAGCCAGAAGAAAAATCCAGGTGATCACCATTGCTACTAGTTTTGTGAAAAGAAATCCTGTGAGCAACAACTCAAGAACACGAAAATTGTTAATTTTCAAAAATTTGAAAAATTGTACCCAAACAATCATTATCGTGTAGAGAGACTAAGAATCAAATTAGTTTTGCAAAAAGAATTTTAAAAATAGATCAATTGCATGATTTTGAAAAATTCCCATTATATGCCCTAAAACCGAAATTTTTGAAATCGAAGGCAAAAATCCGTTTATCATGAGAATACCTAGCATATAATCAAAACTAATCTACCCAGAGTTCTTATTTCAAAAGAAATTTGATCAAAAACCATCCACAAACGAAATAGATACAAGAAATTCATCACGTTTTGAGGAAGAATATGAAAAACTGTGAAAAACCGAGATTTTGATCAATAAAACTTACTTGGAATCGAAGAACTTGAGTTTGAAAGCTTCCAAGATGGATGAAATCTAGAGAGAGAAGCTCTGGAGACTTTTGAACAAAAGATTGAGTAAAAGAAATCAAAACCCTTTTGTTCTATATAAAACCCTAGCCGCGATCCGGATCAGTTCGTGATTTCGATCCGGATCGGCTACCCGCAGAGAAAATCTGCGTTCGGGATCCGGATCGGCAGGTCCAATCCGGATCGTCTGCCCGCAGAAGATATCTGCGTTCGGGATCCGGATCGGCAGGTCCAATCCGGATCGGCTCCAACTTTTTCTTTAGAAAATTTCAGAAAAATTCTATAAAATCCAGAAAAAGTATGTAAGCACTTTTGTGTATCAACTTTAAATAAAAATCATCGTTTCATACAACAAGAAATAGATTATACCAAATCTATCAATAACATCCAACAAATGAAACGAAAATTTATAAAAATTAAATCCCTTAAAGTTGAACAACTTCAATTACATCTAACTTGATCTTATGAGTAATGCCTTTATCAAATCATCAATTTGGTAAAGAAAATGAAATACAAAGATCAATAGATGTTTGAAATCCCAAATATGGTAGATAATTTATCTAGACAATCTGTTGAAGAGAGTGGCTCTTTGAGCATCTTTCATTAAAAATCCCACCTTATACCAACCTTGAAATTTTGACAGAGTCAAGTATTTCAACATGCATTTTTACTTAATCAAACTTGAAAAAACCTTGCTTGGTATTCATGTGGTAGCTGCACACAGTACTCGGACGACCGAGGTGGTAGCTCTTTCCTCTATGTGGTGGTAGTTTTCACACTCCTCATTGGGATGTAACTCTTTCCACATCTTTTGAGCATAATACTTTTTCTTTGACTCCCCCTCAATTGACTATCAATTATTTAAGATATAAAGTATTCAACCAAAAATTAATCTCGATTTCATACTCGACTAAATAGTCAAATAAGATAATAACTATACCAAGAGATCATTGAGAGGGAAATTGACTTTGATCAAAACAAAGATGAGTTAATTGATATAAATGATCATTGCATCAAATGAAATATTATGATATCTAAAGCATAATAAATTTCTAAATATATAAAAGGATGCAGTTAAAGTCAATAAAACTAATGCTCAATTAATGTTCTATGTCTAAGCATAGATAATGAACAAAAACACAAAAACAAAACCTAACCTAAGCAAGAGTTTCAAAAAGAGGTTATTTCAAGGAAAGCATTCCAATTGCTTTACGCAAATGAATAAAACGTTTTTGATCCAAAGGTTTTGTTAGAAAGTCAGCTAATTGATCTTCAGTTGAAATGTAGGAAATTTGAAGAATATTTGATTCAACTAGCTCTCTAAGAAAATGATATATAAGTTCAATGTGTTTTGTTCTTGAGTGCAACACAGGGTTTTTGGAAATGTTAATAGCACTAGTGTTGTCACATAAAACAGTTACCGAAGTTGCTGAAATCCGGAAGTCGCTCAACACGCTTTTCATCCAAATGAGTTGAGTTGAACAACTACCCGCTGAGATGTATTCCGCTTCGGCAGTCGATAGTGCAATGCAGTTTTGCTTTTTACTATGCCATGCAACAAGGCAATGGCCAAGATAAAAACATGCACCACTCGTACTTTTCCGATCATCCACAGATCCTGCCCAATCGGCATCTGAGTATCCAATAATATCTAGACTTGTTCCCATAGGATACCAAATTCCGAAATTTACAGTTCCTTTGACGTACCGGATGATCCGTTTCACCGCTTTCAGGTGATCCTCCTTTGGTGCTGATTGATATCTCGCGCAGATCCCAACACTAAAGGATATATCCGGGCGACTAGCTGTGAGGTAAAGTAGACTTCCAATCATACTTCGATAGAGTTTCTCGTCTACACTATCACTAAGAGATTCACTTCCTAATCCCTTATTGCTAGTTCCCATAGGAGTAGGAAAATCTTTAGAATCTTCTAATCCGAATTTCTTTACCAACTCCTTTGCATACTTGGATTGACACAGATGGATGCCTTCATCATTTTGTTTTACTTGCAATCCAAGAAAGTATGTCAGTTCCCCCATCATAGACATCTCAAATTCGCTTTCCATGGTTTCTGCGAACTTAGAAGCATCATTATCCTTTGTTGCTCCAAATATAATGTCATCGACATAGATTTGTGCAACAATGAAGTTATCTTGATAATGCTTCACAAAGAGAGTCCGATCTGCTCCCCCTCGAGTATAGCCCTTCTCCAAAAGGTGCTTTGTCAACCTTTCGTACCACGCTCGCGGTGCTTGTTTTAAACCGTAAAGAGCCTTTTTCAAACGAAAAATATGGTTAGGTAGTTTTACAGTCTACAAAACCTTTCGGTTGAGCCACATAAACTTCCTCATTTAAAAACCCATTTAAAAACGCGCTCTTAACGTCCATTTGAAAGAGTTTTATTTTAAAGTGACAAGCAATAGCGAATAAGATACGAATGGACTCGAGTCTAGCTACAGGGGCGAACGTTTCATCAAAGTCTATACCTTCTATTTGAGAGTAGCCTTGAGCAACTAAACGTGCTTTGTTCCTGATGATGGTACCATCCTCATTTTTCTTGTTCTTGAAAATTCATTTAGTACCGATCACATTGTGTTGCTTCGGAGGCGTCGTTAATTCCCAGACTTTGTTTCGTTCAAACTGATGGAGCTCTTCCTGCATTGCTTCAATCCAGTAGTCATCCTGAAAAGCTTCATCGACGTTCTTTGGTTCGATCATGGAAACGTAACAGGCGAATCCACAAACCAACTGCCTCCGAGTTCTGACTCCATCTTGTGGGTCTCCAATAATGTTTGATTCAGGATGATCCTTGGAGACGCATAACGTTTGAGGTAATGGAGTACTCGGAGGTACATGAGATGATTCCTGCACATCAGATAGACTTGAAGAACCATTAGATGCATCATTAATATTGGAAGTATTATCATGAGAAGATGCATTTACAGGAGTATCATCATCAAGAGAGATATCAGGGGTAGATTTATCAGATGCAAAGTGGAAAGCTTCATCTACTTTAACATTTATAGATTCTATGATCGTCTTAGATTCCAAGTTAAATACCCGATATGCTCTACTATTTGTAGAATAACCCAAGAAAATCCCTTCGTCACTTCGAGAGTCAAACTTTCCAAGATTTTCGCGGTCACGTAAGATGTAACAACGACTCCCGAAGATACGAAAATATTTGATGTTTGGTTTTCTACAACACCATAGTTCATATGGTGTATTTAACGTACCCGGGCGCAAATAAATTCGATTAATGACATAGATTGCAGTGTTCACAGCTTCAGCCCAAAAATATAACGGTAAATTCCGACTGTGAAGCATAACACGTGCCATCTCTTGTACAACCCTGTTTTTGCGCTCGACTACACCATTCTGTTGAGGTGTATAGGGTGCTGAGAATTCATGTTTAATGCCATTGGAAGTGCAAAAATCAATGAATTTTGAATTTATGAATTCTCCACCTCTATCACTTCTAACACGAATGATCTTTTCATTCTTTTCAATCAAAATACGAAGGCAAATCTCGTGAAAAGAATCAAAAGTATCAGCTTTCTCTTTTAAAAATGCTATCCAAGAATACCTAGAGAAATCATCAACCAATAAAAAAATATACCATTTACCTCCCAAGGATGGTTGACGTGTCGGCCCCATTAAATCCATATGCAATAATTCCAAGGGTCGTTTGGTACCGACGTGGTTCAAGGATGAAAGAAGAATTCACCTTTGCGTACCCAAACTTTTCGAGTTTGGAGTACGTCGGAAGTGATTGTGAAGTTGATACCTTTGGTGAAAGCGTCTTATGTGATCCATCGTTTTTCCTTGAAGTCATCGTCGTCTTGTTTGATGAACTACCGAGGCTATTTTCCTTCGAATAATTTGCATTTGATTTCCGAGGAATCACCCTTTTGGTAGTGGTTGCAAGAAGTGCTTGAGTTGAGCGTTTGGCTCCCATCTTGCAATTTCTCCTTATGTGCCCTGCAAAATTACAACGAAAACATACCTTAGTGCTTGACGATTCCGAAGAGGGTGAAGTAGGCTTGTTATCGTTGCTTGTCGTGAATTCCGGTGTCGGAGGAGGAGATACCGACTGGGGCACAAAGACTGTCCCAACCGAACTAAAATTGTCTTCAGTTCGATTGTATCCGAGGCCGAACTTGTTTGTTTGACCAAGACCAAGAAGCTTATCCAACTTACTCCTTCCTGATGAAAATCGCTGTAAGTCATCCTTGAGTTGGAGAATGGTCTCTGTCATTTCCAATTTTTCCTGTCGGGCCTCGCCGTTGAGCTTCAAGAAGTAATTCGCTTTGTTCACCATATCTACATAATTCTTCTCGAATTGCTCATTGGACTCTTGAAGGGAAACATTTGCTTTTATCAGATTGCCCCTTTCCACTTCAAGATCGGTCGAGAGAGAAGTTACCCTTTTTACTTCTTCTTCGAGATCCTGCAATCTCCCTCTCAACCCCTTGTTTTGCTTAGCCAGTTTCTTTGAATCCCTCAAAAGTCTGTGGTAGGCTAGAGCAAAATCTTCACCTTCCAAATTATCCGATTCATCGTCCGTTGCAATCTTTTCAACAGTGGAGTTGGACAATGACTCGGATGTACTTGCCATTAAGCACATGAAGGGTGAAGATGTGGACGCGTGGAACGCCGTTGCGTTATCTTCTTCATCACTTGACGATGACTCATTTGACGATGAGGTGTCATCCCAAGTGACGACTTGCATCGCCTTCTTCTTGGACGGATTCTTATTTGGACACTCCGTTGAGATATGGCCGTATCCTCGGCACTTGAAGCATTGGACTTGTCCTTCTGAGCTTTTCTTGTCATTTGAAAAGCTTTCTTGCTTTCTTGATTTTTGACTTGAAAAACCTTTGCCTTTCTTCCACTTTCCGGAGGATGAAGTTTTACTTGAATTACCCCTTCGGAAGTTTCGGCGAAAATTTCTTGTCAAGAGAGCAAGCTGCTTCTCAAAGTCCTCCATAGATAAGTTCTCGTCATCGCCTGAGGAGGATGAATCCGCGTCTTCTTCTTTTGTTGTTTTCAAAGCATAACCTGAAGACTTAGAAGAGGATGCCTTTCCCGAAGAATAGTTAGTAGGAAATGTCATTTCATATGTTTGTAAAGAACCAACTAATTCTTCTACACGGATTTCGTCCGGGTGTTTAATAGTTTCAATGGCTGTAACCTTGGAATGAAATCTTTCAGGAAGAGTTCTTAGTATTTTTCTTACAACTTTAAATTCTGGAATCTTCTCTCCCAAGTTAGAACATGAGTTTACGATATCTTGCAATCGTGTGTAATAGTCTGTGAATGATTCATTTTCTGCCATGAAAATAGAGTCAAACTTGCTCGTAAGCATTTGCAGTTTCTGAATCTTCACAAGGTTAGTTCCCTCATGCGTAACTTGAAGAACATCCCAGATTTCTTTCGCAGTCTCACATGCCGAGACGCGAGAGAACTCTGTTTGAGACAAAGCATTAAATAGAGCATTAATCCCTTTGCCATTGTAAGAAGAAAAATCTATCTCTTCCTTGGTCCATTTCGACCTAGGTTTGATGGTGCGAACATCACCAATAAATTCAGTTGGATTAGACCATCCTAATTCAATTGATTGCCACACCCGTTCGTCGATGGAAATGAAAAAGGCTTTCATTCGTACTTTCCAGTACGCATAATTTGTTCCATCGAAGAACGGAGGTCTGTTGATGTTTCCACCTTCAACCATTGTTTACAACCCTATTCCCGCTCTGATACCACTTGTTGGGTTATGTATAATTGGATCTAAATAGAGGAAAAAACACCTAGAGGGGGGTGAATAGGTGTAAACAATAAACACTCAAAAAATTTTGCGATATAAAACCCAATGCGGAAAAATAAATAGCACGCAGAGATTTTTACGTGGAAAACTCCAAACCGGAGTAAAAAACCACGGGACCGATAACACGGTGAAATCCACTAGAATTAAACACGTACAAGGTGATATACCGTACTCACAGACGACTCAACCTTTTCCATACGCTCCTAGTTGATCTTCTCCGCTTGTTCCACGACGCTTCTCGAATCCACGATTTGCGTCCAACGCCGAATCCACGACGTCCAACGTCGAATCCACGACGTCTGACCGAATCCACGGTCTTCACCCAGTAGCACGCTTCGAATCCACGAACGTACCTCGCTCCGAATCCACGAGAGCGGTTGCACCTTGAATCCACAAGGCCACGCGAGTCCACGCGCCGATTTGGGATAAATCGTTGATTTTTGGGTGGTGATGATCCGCCGAATACTTAGATTAGAAATAGATCGGAAATACCATCTAAGTATTCATTGATTTGATTCTACTCAGAATATGAGTATGAAAACCTAGAATCAAATCAATCAATATAGATGAAGAAACATAAGAATAAATCTAGTATTTCCTTTCTTCTCTATATGTGGATCTTAGGCCGTCTTTGATTTATTTAGCTTTTGTGGCTTATGCGGCTTACCCTAGAAAAATGAATCAGAGGGTCTATTTATAGGTTAGAAACCCTTGGAAGAAGATAAGAATCAAAAACTATCATTTTCTGGAATTTTACATGACGACGATCCGGATCAGAGTTCGGCGATCCGGATTGCAGTAGCGAGAAAAACAGTTTCCAGAAAAACGAAGGTTCGGGATCCGGATCGAAGTGCCTGATCCGGATCGTTCATACAGTTTCACCAAACACCAACGTTCGGGATCCGGATTGGAAAGCCTGATCCGGATCGTTCATATATTTTGGTAAAACCAGTGTTCGGGATCCGGATCAAAGGAGGCTACGATCCGGATTGAACTTGTGTATGAACGAACACCCTTCGGGATCCGGATTGAAGAGTCTGATCCGGATCCTGAACATGTCCCATGTCCAGTTCTTGATATTTATGCAATTACAAGTTCATCCAAGTGTTTCTACACTATAAGAAGTATTCGGATCACCAAAAATAATTAGTTAAACATACCTGATCCTTTTGAATTCTTCTTTCTTGAGATTGAGTTATATGATCCAACCTTCTTTACCTTCAATCTTCAAGACTTAACCGAGTTCACGAAATACGCCAACTTAAATTCCGTAACAGTGTTTAGTACATCGTGGTCCATCTACTAGTGCTTTGGTTCAGCCTGAAAGTCCTTGGATTTTATATAATAGCATAATAGGCTTATTGTTATATGTAATTATGCAAATTTAGTAAACCCTAGGGGCCTAAATGCAAATGTAACCTCATGGTCTGTCTTGGGTAGCGTACACATGATCTCTGAACCTTTTGGCTTTTGTTGAGCCAAATTTGCCCAACGTACCGTAAATCGGCGAAATTGTCAATTTATCGACGTTTTGGCGTTAATCACGCAATTCGATAAATTGAGATGGTTATTTATAGTTGCCAGATGTCCTTGGCTATTCTCGACGCTGTCCTGACTCGTCCAGTGATTTCAGTTTAGCGTTGGCGACTTTCGGAGCCGAAATTGACTTTTCTAGAAGTGTTTTCAGTGTTTATGGCACCGTTTGAGTATAGTCGCACCCAGTGGAATGTTAGTGCCCGAACGTCTTCAGTGAAGCGTTCTAGGGCAGCACGTCAAGTTTCGTTAAATTCGAAAACCTGTAGGCGCAGATCGGACCATAGTTGGTTGATCAACAGATTACCAAAAATTTCGGCAAATCCCGGGACTTTAGTGAAGTTTCCCGTTTAGCTTATCTGTATACAATGAGTTAGTGGCTTGTGTGTGTGAGAGTCTTTTACTGACCCATAGTTATGATTCAGGCTCCAGTAGTCAGCAGCCAGCACACGAGCCTTACAGCAGATTCTTTGACTGTTTGTATTGAGGTGGGTGCTTCGGTCCGGGCTTCATCATATCGTCACCTATAGGGTACCGTATTCGGTTGGACCCCTGTGATTGTTGCTAACCCTGGTCCCATTCCTTGAGCTCTCTTGTCTTTCTTTTAGTATAATAGTTACTACTCTCATATTTTGCATACTTAGCTTATACTTGGATTTTTGCCATGCCTGATTGGTCATTAGCTAGTGATGATTATAGTCTAATTAGTTCAGCATACTCCTGTTAAGTGATTGCAGTATTTCCCTATTCTTATATTACATGATAATATAGGGATCAGTTGTTACAGATACAACATGATTGAGTATATAGCATCAGCATTTTGATTACCACAGTACCAGTTGTACTTCACGTATGCATGTGGATTTATCCCCACATTGGTGTTCTTTACTGGTAAAGTGGTCAATAGTGGCGACCCGTGAACCCCAGGTTGCACATAGTGGACGATAGTGGTGGACAAGTGTGCCCCTGAGTGCACCAAGTGATGCAGGATTATGTCAGCTAGATAGGTGCCATACAGTGGCATTGGCCTGAGGTCTCTATGACCCACGACGACATTGATTGGGTACTCTGTTTCTACTATTGCTGCATAGTTACTTTATGGTTGCATTCAGTTGTTCTTATTCAGCATGCTTTAAACCTTCTATTTACAACACTGTTATATCATGATTATTCATACCCTATTACTCAGTATTCACTTAGCATGACTTATACATGATTACATGTTTCATATATTACTCTAGCACTGTGATTACATTTACCTACTGCCTTTTACTATCCATTGTTTATAGTATACCAGTAGGTACAACTTGCTGTCACCCGGCTCGTTGTACCCACTGGGATACATTTATGTTGTATCCCACACCCTTTAGGTGACCCCCATTTCAGGTCAGTCGGGAGGTGGGGTGTCAGGACGATGATGTGAGCTACTCGATAGAGCCGTCCCTTATGCCAGCTATGATTGGTCGTCACTTTCATATCTACAGTTTTAGATTGGCTATGCTCATGACTTAGTGGTTTTATGAAGTGGATCTAGTTTAGTTGTGATTGATGTTTATCATATGAACTTGTAGTAGTTAGATCAACATTTGTGATTGATTGTGATGTTCGGTTTATTAGTTGTGTTTAGTTATGCTTAATTTATTGTATTATCTTCTACTCTGATTGTGCAATTGTACTCGCCTAACTGTGCATGTATAGGGCAGACTCTTTCCGAGTAGACAGAGGATTTTCTACGCATGTGGCGGTCTGTCCATGCCCTAATTTTTAGGTTTAAAAAAAAAATTAGACCGCATTTCAAATCTAGGGCGTGACAAGTGGGCTGTCCTACAAGCGATAGAGAGCGACGAGATGAGGGCTAACTGCACAGGATGGAGAGACGAGACCTTCAGGGAAGAATGAGTGACAAGAATGGAGCAAGACAGAAGATGAGAGGGGACCGCGAGAGAGAGATCGTTAGAGCGCGAGAGAGAGATCGTTAGAGAGAGAGAGAGAGAGAGAGAGAGAGAGAGAGAGATAGAGAGAGAAATGAAGGAATTTAATAGAGTGAGGGTGAGAATAAAATGATCTTTTTAGTTGATTAAATCCCCCCAGCCATCTTGTTTGGGATGTATGATATACACCCTAAATAGGTGTGTACTTATAATACTGCTCATTTATATATATTTTTATCATATTTTATATGTATTATATATATTAGTAGATTTATACGTATATTAAAATAAAAAATAAAAAATAAAAAAAATCATAAAAGGGAGAAATTCTTCATTCTTTTCAATATAATATGTAGATATATATAGAGTTAGGATGCTGTACTCCTAGGAGCACGAAGTCTATTGTACTCCTAAGTCATTTTCGATGATGAGACTTTCGAATTTACGACTGACTCCATAAGATTTGATATAGAATATTTAAAATATCTAAAAAATAAATATTACAATTTTCTGATATCATTTGCTTAGCAATGAAAATGACTCAAAATCAATGGCTAAAAATAAATATATCAATACAATTACATTAAAGGGGGAAGCCTCAACTTTTTCTCCGCGTTTTCGGCTCTGCGGGTCCTTTGGCTATTATTTTTCTCATTCTCTCTCCGTGTTTTCGGGCCTTTTTTTCATCGTCGGTTTTCTGTCTCTACCTTACCCTCGGCTCCCATCTCCTCATTTCTCTCCGTGTTTTCGGGCCTCAGAGTTGTCACGTCCCGGGGTCGAAACTGCGACCCGGTCCCGCCAACAGATCCGTCGCCTATACGGTGAACCCCGTATAGACGAAGCGTCTAACCTGCAAAAAGAAGGATACTACAGCTAAACAGATATCAGAGCTATAAAGAAAACTACTGTAAAACTAAAATCCAATCACTGTACAACTGGAAATAAAGATACAATATCCATCTCCCAAATATGATCATATACAAAATCCTCTGAATACAATAACCAAAACTAAACAGGGAGGTAAACCCAATAATACATCAGTGTACAGGCTCTCAGTACAAGTCAGATCCTCATAATACAAATGTCTCTCAAAAGTAAAAACAAATAAACCAACTGCTGACTGTACTAATAGATCTCCAATGAAGGGGTACCGCTACTGCTACTCTCCAAAGACAGGTAGGGATCTAGCTCGCGACTCCCTCCCCTCGATCAGCAACAAAAGGATCAGCAACTAGAAAGTAGGTCCCTGGGGAAAAATACACCACGGCGGGTGTGAGAACTACATCCCATAGTAGTTCTCAGTGGGTGCCGCCACCAAGTCCGACGGTGTGACGCCCCACTTCCCAGGGGGTCACCCATCCTAGAACTACTCTAGCTCTAGCACGCTTAACTCTCATGTTCCTCTTGGATCTTGCTACCATCCAAAATGCTATAGCCGGGTTAGAGATTTAGTCATATTATATCATTTATATAGAGGACTAATCCAAATTCCGGGGGTGTCACATTCTTCCCCCCTTTAAGCCCTGACGTCCACGTCAGGCTCAAGCACACTCACAAGCACCAGGCGATGTGAGACTCGTCTCGCTAGCCTTAGCCGACCTTGTGGGGAGCTGCACTCCACCCACAACGGTCATTAGCCGGGGAGCCTCGCTCTACCCGCTAGATAACCCTGGCTCAGCCGAGACTCATCTCACATTTCCGGCTGGTGAATGTCTCTAATACCAATTGTGACGCCCCACTTCCCAGGGGGTCACCCATCCTAAAACTACTCTAGCTCTAGCACGCTTAACTCTCATGTTCCTCTTGGATCTTGCTACCATCCAAAATGCTATAGCCGGGTTAGAGATTTAGTCCTATTATATCATTTATATAGAGGACTAATCCAAATTCCGGGGGTGTCACAGACGGTCTGCCCACTAAGTCTACTAGAGGCATAAAGTAACAAATGCAGTACTCAAAGGAAAGGAGCTGGAAAATAACTCTACAGCTACTATGCCTCTATCTAAATGCTCAAGAAGTGGAACAGATAGAAACATGATGCATCTACTAACTCTCAAGTATAGTCACCCAATCTACACTGACTGCCACATAGGGTCCAGTCAAACCTGCACCCATCTACTGCCGCACATCCACAAGAGGACGGGTCTACCGTAGGGTGTCCGTGATTGCCAAAACTGGCCCAGCCAGAGGGACTGCGTCGACAAGTCGCGATACAAAAGTAACAGGCCCACTCCGGACCGGGCACTCGAGGGGCGCGACCCTACCGAGGAAAAAGGTATCCGCACACTCTGTCGAGCTCAAAGTGGCTCCTGCAGGTTATAGACAAAATCCACGCTCACTCTTAGAACGAAAAGACTCAGGATCCTCAAACATTTCGCACAATGGTCGGAGTACTCTCGACGACTTAGCTGATCAGCTCTCTCGAATCTCGAGACACTAGCAAACTCCACCAACTCGTGGCACAAAACACACTGGCTGGAGATACTCCCCAGCCGGGACCACCGTCAACCCAACGGCTCCCACAACAGAACCCTAAACTCACAGATAACACAGAAAGGACCGACACCATAAGGGTTCGGAAATCCCGATAGGTCGGTGCCTAGAACCCCAATCAAACAAGAACAGAATCCAGGCTCCGCCTATCGAAGTTCCCGACCCCCTTACAGTTTGGGAACATGACAACCTCAGTATGACATGCGGAAGACACCAACCAGGGCCCGAAAGTTCCAAGAGACCAACACCTACAAGCCTATCAAACAAGAACAGGTTCCAGGCACGGTCCCCGTAGCTTTCGTCCCGAAACAGGAACGGCCCCTAGAACCCAAATCACCCAAACTCTCTCGGGTGAGGAAGTTGTAATAAAAAGATGACAGTTATTACTGAAAACAATTTTAATCTGAGAAACCCAATTTAATATATTTTAGTTCTTTAATAAAAATCAGTTCAAATAAGTTTTATTTTCCAAACCCCGAAGGGCTATTGCCTTCACCCAAATCAAACAAGAACAGGCTCCGGCGACCCGCTCGAAGTTTGGAAGGAAAACATTAGTTTACAGAAATTATATGTGTCCAAAAACAATCTGGGTTCTAGGTCCTGCTAACACTGGTATACAACTGCCACTAACACAGTGGCGACATATAAAACAAGGAAACAAGACATCCCGGGACCACCGTTTCACCCAAACGGCTCCCGCCACAGATAAAAGACCAACTACATCTACCAGACTCCACTCTACTCCCAAGCACGAGTGTAACATGCATCCCACACTAAAAGGAAACCCGACCACTCGGCCCACTATCCGGGCGAGGATAACACTATGTCCAAGAATAGAATAAGAAGTGTGGATGTCTAAAACATAAATAAACCTAGCCCAAGTGAGAGTTTTCTACTGGTCTGGTTACACATGCAACATATGACGGGGTGCTAGGTCAAGTTCCAATAACAGCAATTAATTTAACTAAAGCAGGATCAGGGAACATGAATCAACATGATATCTACAATAACATAGGAAAGATGGCATCTCTCTCTCTAACATGCAATCTAATCCATCTCATGGCATGTATGTTCCCTATATAATAGAATTAGTAGATAGTCCATTGTTTTTGGAGGCGAAGCAACCCACCTGAAAAAGCTAATTGATCCAATGCCCAAAAAGGCTAAAACTGCACGGGGATAATCCTCGAATTCACCTGATTCCAACGGGTCCAAAAACGCCCAAAAACTCCTCCTGGGTACAAAGATAAGGCCCAAACATTACAAACAACACAAAATTCCAAGTGTACAACATGCTGAAATTTCAGTCCCAAAGATGCGAAATTTCCACATGTAATATAAACTCTAAAAATTCCAATAAAAATACCACGGCGATCCTCGCGAAGCTTAGATATCAATCGAGTCCTTAATCGTCGAATTCCGATGCCCGAGTGCTGAGATAAAAATCCGACAAGCCTCCGCTGTCCAGAAAAACCACCAGCAGGAAGGGGTTCAAAGATGCCTCGTAAACCATGCCAAAAACTCAAAACGGAGCAAGGTGATCAACATGGAAATCGAAGGCGTACCTCTCGTGAACACGTTGCTGTAAAAATTGGCTCAAAATACCATCGGAGTAATCCAGGGTGCCTCTCTGACCGAAAAGTGACGGTGGAAGCCAAAATCCAAGAAACGCCGCAGTGCGCCGCGTCGCAGAAAGCGCGGATGTCGATGCCTCCAAAAAATCTGCAAATCCCTCAGTAGATGGACCACAAGATGGAGAACAACTTCTCTTCAGGGATCTGTTGAAGGAGAGCTCGGGAAAGGGCCCGAAATCGCAGCCCGAAGGAGGTTTATATAGCCCAAACCAAACAATTGCCAAAATACCCAATAAGTCCCCATATTCGGGCGCCCATATGATCCGGGCTGCTACAGGGACCCCAAAATGCACCCCAAACCATCTAAGCCCGAATCAATCCTGGAGCGCCACGTGTCCCAGAACAGCAAACAGCAAGCGCCGCCAATCCCTGCGCGACACGTGGCACGTAGCACAGCGCACAGCGGCGCCAGCCGCTGCAGTCGCGCCACGTGGCGCCGACCCGCCTGCCCCCCCCCCCCCCCCCCCCCCCCCCCCCCCCGCGCACGACGCCCCGACTGACCCGGGTGTACGGCCACCTGCCCGCCGTACGGCCACCTGCCCGTTGTCGCCGCGTGGACCGCGCGCACGTGAGCCGGCCAATCCGGAGATGCCACGTGTCCACCCTCCGGTCCACCGTACACCCGCGCTTCTCCCGTGGACTGCGCCGGCCAACCGGGAGCCGCCACCTGTCCCGCGCCCGGGTGCACGCCTCCGCGGTGGACCGAGCGGCTGCGCCTCCGCCCGCCGCCGCGCTCCGCCGCCTGCCGCCGCCGCTGGCGCCACTCCAGCCGTCGGAACAGTGCTCCAACACCTCGAAATTCGTATTTTCGCATCCGGGCTCCGAAAAATACAAGTAAATAGTCCATTTTCATCGTTTTCGCGCGCTGAATCCAAATCCGATGTCTGTTTTGCCCAATTCCACTTCTAAAATTTTCCAAAAGCCTCCGGTTAAGCAAACTTGCTCCCATTTTACACCCTGAATCCATTCCTTGGTCCCGACACGCGCACAAACACTCCCAGAAGCCACTAATCCATCAGTAAACCCTTAAGCGAGGATTCGGGTCCTCACAAGAGTCCTTCAGGATTTTTTCCCTTCTTCTTTTTCTCTATTCTCTCATCCTCTCATCTCTCTCCTATGTGCCTTTGCCCTATTAAATAGCGTCAATCGGCGACGTACTCCCATCGGCGCATTTATTGCCGCCGCGGATTGCCGGAGCTGGTGCCTTCGCTGTCTCTGCTGATTGTCACTGTACTTCTCTACCTACTGCGCTCTCTACCTACCGTGAATCCGCGAGACGATCGTCCTCCATGGTACTTTCTCTGTCTCTCCCTCTTCTGCTGGTGGGAGGGTTTGTACGGTTGGATCTCCTGTATCTCCGGCATTAAATGGCGCCGATCGACGCTGTACGGTCCTGCCTGCCGCTTTGTTGTTGGTACCCTCTCTGTTTCTGTAGTGCCCACGATTTTTCCCTTCGAGTCTCTTTGGGTGTGTGTGCTATTTTTTTTTATTTTCTTCTTGTGTCGTCCTCGTTAGTCTTGGTCATCATGTCGTAGAGCTTGTTAAACGGAGAATGGCGGTGCGATCTGATTGGAAATCCGATGTACGGATCTCCTGATATAATTTTTCGATGTTAGCGCGTCCGAAAAGGCTTTTTAAATACCCGTTAAGGCTTTGTGGTGCTTTGGAATCTATGCTAATGAATGAGAAACTTTCGGATATTTTGGCATGCATTTCGAGAAAAGCAGTTATGATCTTCTATAAATTTAGGTATTAGGAATTTTGTACGTTGAAGAGAAATTGAGATAAAAACCCTAGATCCCCGTTTTCTACAAGATCGGCTTTGATCATCCTTCTCGTTGTGCGCACCGAATTTCAGAGTCAGAAACATCATCATCGTTGGAGGCCAGATTCGGGAACACCACCGTTGCGGAGATAGAAGATCGGAGATCGAAGTCGCATCGTCTTCCCCGTCGAAACAAGGTTGGTTCTTGGTTTTTGGTGCGTTTTGTTGACTTCGTTTAGTTCTTTTTGGGGCTTTCCGATGGAATGGGAGGTTTGGGCAGAGTTGTTGCCACCGCCGCCGTTGCCCTAGCCGCAAGGCGCTGCCGCTGTGCCCAAGCCTCGGCATTGATGGGCTGCTGCCGCCGCCGGCATGCAACGCCGCTGCCGCGCCGCCCTCGTGCAGCACAGCGCCGCCTGAACGCAGCGCCGCCCGCTTGCGCGTCGCTGCCAGCTGCCCGCTTGCGCACCGCTGCCAGCCGCCCGCATGCGTGCCCGCTGCCAGCGTAGCCCACATGGAGCGCACCAGCCCTGTTGCCGCTTGTCCTGCGCCGCCCGTGCGGTTTGACCGCCGCTTTCGCCGTCGGAATTCCAGTTGTCTTTCGTTTGACGGTTTGGGTTCGTTTTTTCGTCAGGAGGTCTTCGCTAGGTCGTTCTTCATCGTGGGTCTCGTCAACGCAACTGTAGGAGCCGTTCTCTTCCTTTGCCACCGGAGGATCCGTTGTTTCACCCGAACAAGGTCGCGGGGACATAGGAGGATTTTTGTGCTCCGTTGGCATCTTCGTTAAGGTGGGTACCCGATCCGAGGTAGGGGATGCTATTGAACGGTTTTGTTCAACCCTCCTCTCCCTCTCGTTATTTCTTTTGACATCGTTTATTGTGATAGTAGGGACGGGCATTGTCACGGCTAATGTGACGGAATGGTACATACATATAGGATACGGACGGATCTTTTAACCTTCTCATTTTCAGTTACTGCGGCATGTTATACAATAGCGACTAGTTGTCGCAGAGACTTTTACACGGATATGTGATCGTCGGGCTCATGGTTCTGTTCACGCACAACAGGGGTTTGGCCACCGCAATGGTGTACTTTTCCGGAGAGGTGGTTTATTTGACCCCCCCACGGACATTGCGGATCGCAGACCAATGCGATAGGGGTTTATTTTGCACCGGTTAGATGAGCGGGATTTTTGTATTGCCTAAGGTCAAAGGACCAATGAGGCAGGTATATACGGGTTCCTATGGTGGGAACCAGGATAGCGATATGGATGGTTCGGGTGTTCCGATTTACAATTTGATATCCTGTTTACTCTATCGTGCCCATCTTTTGTAGTCGTTCATCGTTTTACCTATTTTCCTTACTTTGGTACATGTCACTGACTCCCACTGTGTGACAGATTCTGTCGGGGGTGAGGCTATGACTAGGGAGTGACTCTATTTTTCGTTATTCTGGTGACACTTTACTCTTCTCCTTTGGTTATTACTTTTGGTCGGTATTACTTGCATGAGGTGTATGTGGACATGGTGATGATGTGGATGTTAGGACAGATGGATGTTTTTGACAGCTAGTGATCTTTTGGATTCGGTTTATGATTTTATGGATGCATGCGTGATGCGGGTTCTTTTCAAAGTGATAAAATGTTTGCAAAATTGGTTTTTTAGAAACTAAGTGTCGTGTGGGCACTGTTTTTAACTCTTGTGGTTTTATCCTTTCAACTCAGGGTACGTCGTGTATACGATGTTCTCTTGTATGAATCAAAAGCTAGCTTATTTATTTAAATACTACTCTGTGTATGAAAAAGTGTGTGTGGTTGATGTATGTATATATATGCGACGCCGTGCATATACAGGAAAGACTCTATCCGTTTGTTTAAAGAAATTCTGTATATGTGGCGGGTTTGGGCACATGTTAGGTAGGGAGATTTTAAGAAAAAAAAAAAGGGTTGTTTTCTACTTTTAAACCACTCCCGGGGCGTAACAGTTTCTCATATTTTTTTCCCCTATCGGCAAGGTACGACCCGATCTACTCCTCACGTCTCTCTCTCTCTCTCTCTCTCTCTCTCTCTCTCTCTCTCTCTCTCTCTCTCCAACGCCGTCTGGTTGTCTACTCGCGAGGTGACGCTGCTCTGCACTCTCCTTACTTTCTCCGGCTATATATACTATTGGAATGGTGAGTTCCTTTGCCCACTTGCTTTGCATCTTGCAACTTCTTCTTCCTTCTATTGGTGTCTATATCTGCAGAAGGGGTTTGGTCCTGGTCCAGGGAAAGTGCTTTTGTTTTGCTTCTTTTGGCGGCCTACATTTACAAAAGAGAGGTTCGGTGCTCTCGCCTTATAATGTAGTTGTGGTGATTGATTCTTAGATGCTTTCGTTTTCTCTTCTCCTGTGTAATAACATGCTACGATTTGCTATGCATCATTTTTCCCATGCATGGTATGTCCAACAATTTATTTCCGTTTTTTTTTCGACATGTTAGCTACCTGATATTTATCGCTTTTTTTTTTCTTTTTGATTTTTCCTAGCCCTGCTAGCTTCACCATGCTTGGTGTGTGTATTTTTTTTTCCCCCAACTTTTTCCCTTCGCCTTGCTATCTTACTAGTGTGTTGGTTTTTTTTTTCCCCTGGTTATAGGCAATTTTAGCTGGGACTTTGTGTTTGCTTATTTAAGCTTGACTTTTGTGTCTACTTTGTTTTCCTTGCCTTTTTTCCTAGCATGATTTCATCGATTTTTCTTCTGTTTCATGCTCTATTTTCTTTCTCAATAATTTGTTGGGGTTCTCAATATTGTTAGTGCGGGCATGGATGTTATCGAGGTCTCCTTTAAGCACTTGCTATTGGAGATAGCCCAAAAACTGTCTATCCCGGCACCAAAGTATGGCCTTACGGTCGACACGTCCGGGCAATTTAGCGCTTACGTCGACGTCGAGATCAAGCGAAGCGACTCTGTTACTGAAACCATTCGTTCATGGGGTTCGCCTGCCTACGTTGCTGGTCCATCCGAGGAGGACGCAGCACGTAAATGTATCAGTACTCTGTGTAATGACCTTGGCTTTGCTATCCGGGATGCAATTTTTGAAGATGCTAAATTTTATAAAAATTTGTACACCCATCTCTCTGACCAATATAACACGTTGTTGTCGAAGTACAATACTCTCAAGTAGGATTACAAATTGCTCAATGACTATTACAACAAGGCTACTGAGAAAAGAGACCATTACTTCAGTGAGCGTTCTGAAATACATCAGAGTTTGGAAAATGTGTTTGATATAATTAATGGACCTACTATGGTCGTCGATACCCCCCAGGAAGATGATACACATGATCCTTCTAATGCATCAGAATAATTGTCCCATACGCAGTCTATCCCCTTTTGATTAGCCGGGATTGGCCTTGCAGATCTGGCCTTCATCTTTTTGTTTTACCAGTATTGGGACTTGCAAATGTTGCATTCTTTCTCCTTTAAAAAAAAAAAAAAATCCTCCTTATATTTCGCCTTTTTATTTTTTCTTTATTTTAAAGAAGACTCATACTTTTTGTACTTACTATCTCACTGCAAGGACAGTCTACAAATATGTTTTGTGTTGTAGTAAAATTGTTGCTTCAAGTTTATTGACCTCATTAAGTTTTCTTCTTTTTTCCACTAACTATTATTTTCTTATATAGTTCCATCTGTTTCGGTCCTACTGCTCTAACTCTTTGATGTAAGGCGATTATGATATACAGAAATCCCTAATAATTCTTATCCTACTATCTTTGCATCCTACCATCACTACATAGAGTCATAGCACGACGCCGCGAGTGGCCCTGGGGCAATCGACACATCCTTTTCCATGCTATTTTCAGGTTATGGTTCAATGTGAAAGCAGAGGATGTTGCATATTCAATGGTCTCGAGGCAATTGACATTAATGCCTCTTTCGATAAGACTCCAAATTTTGGTTCAGTGTTGGCAATCGTTGCATCCTTTTCGATATTATTTTCAGATCATGGTTTGGCGTGATAGGAGAGGATGTGGCATATTGAATGGCCTTAGGGCAATCATTGTTTTCTTCTTTTGATGGGACTCTAATTTTTTGGCCCAACGTGATGGCTAGCATAATTATTTTCTTTTGTGGGAAGTGAAGTCTTTGTCTTATATGCCTTTTCTCCAAGTACTCCATCTACTATATATTTTCAGAAACTTTGCAGTGAACAGTATTCCTTACTTGGTATTTCCTGCACTTGCTTCATGGTTACATACCTACTTTCCTTACTATACAAATTTTCTTATATATATATATTTGCATATCTAAGTAGTCCATCTACAGTATAATTACCTAAGCTGCATACTTTTATTCCTACCTGATTTTTTTTTTCAATTATTTTTTTTTTCTTCCTCTGTGCACTGACCTTTTTTTTTTCATAATTCCACATGTTTCTCTCCTACTACTCCTTTGACTCTTTGATGTAAAGCAATGATGACATGTAGAAGTCCCTGATATTTCTTGTCCTACTATCTTTGCACAAAGGTGCAGCGCGACGCGACGCGACGAATGGCCTTGGAGCAATCGACGCATCCTTTTCGACGCTCTTTCAGAATATGGTTTGGCGCAATAGAAGAGGATGTAGCATATTGAGTGGCCTCAGGGTAATTGTCATTGTCTTTCTTTGATAAGGCTCCAAGTTTTGGTCCAACATGATGGCCAACATAATTGTTTATGTCGTGGGGAGTATAGTCTGAGCCTTACATGTTTTCCTCCAAGCACTCCAAGCACTAATTCTCCTTACTTTTTCTTCTTTTTTTTTTCTTTTTTTTTCCTCTTTTGCATGCCTAATTTGAACATTGTTATTTCTATTGAACTTCCCATTTCTTTGAATTGTTTTTTTTTTTCCTGCTTGGTGCACTAGTTGTTCTTTAATTTATTTATTTATTTATTTATTTATTTATTTACCTATTCCTACCTATTTGTGTTGTGCTATTTCCACTCTTTGTCATGGGGTGATGATGATATAGTGATAATATAGAGCAATTTGCAATATATCTTTCCTAACCTACTATCTATGCATGAATGAAAAGCATAACGAATGGACTTGGGGTGGGCTTGATTTCTCCAAGTGTCCCATTTACTATATATTTTCAGAAGTTCCGTTATTTCTCCAAGTGTTCCTTGCAGTAGATGGGAGAATATGAAAAGAAAAGCAGTGAAAGAAAAAGAGCCAAAGAACACGGAGAGAGTAGGAGAAAAATAATACCCTGCAGGGCTCGTAGAACCGAAAACACTAAGAAAGGGTTCAGGCTTCGCCCTTTAATGTAATTGTAAATTGTATTGATTGTTTTACTTCTGTTATTTCCACTGCTTAGCCTATTTTCTCTGCTGTACTCAAAATTGAATGATCACTAATTTTCCTCTACCGTATTGTTACTACTAATCTCTAATTTTCCCTACTATTGCTACTTACATTTTTCCTACTTCTCAGGTGCATGTGTAGTCCTATTTGATGGAACTCTCCAAGTGCATGCAAGGGTAAATGGATCTTTCTATTGCATACCTTATGTTCCTTCATTTTCTTCTATTTGCTACACTCTAAACTTGCCTACATTTACTTACCTATCTTACTTATTGCCTTTCTCCTTCTCCTTTCTTCTATGATGGATAGCTTAATATAGAGCTAAGCTGATTGATTATATGTGTTTGATTCGGTTCTTATTCATGCTCAAGCAAAAAGGAGAAATTATATTATTTGCTGGTGATACCTCCTAATTATGCTCAGTTTTTTCCTGATGTACGCTATCACCTGGAAAATTTTTGTTCCATGCTATGATGGATAGCTTAATATAAAGCTAAGCTCTTATAGCTGAGCTCTTATTGAGTGTCACGCCCCGAGTTCGAAAAACAGAGTCTAAATTTTTTTTTTTTTTAAATCAGAGTTTGAAAACAGCCAGGGCGCGACAGACCGCCACATATATAGAAAATTCTCAATCCCCATTGGATTGAGCCTTTTCTATACATGCTCGGCTCAACAATGGCAAACCACATCAGAGTAGACTAAACTACCAAAACAGATTTAACTATTACATCATATTACAACTCGAATTACAAATTAAATAAGCTGATAAATATAATCAACGGCTGTTAGGGTCAACTCTATCGCGTCATCTCACCAACACGTCCCGACATCCCAGCACCCGCTCGACCTGAAAAATGGTCACCCAGGGGGTGTGAGATACATCGACAGTGTATCCCAGTGGGCACGACGAGCCGAGAAATAGCAGATCGTACCTACTGGCATACAATAACTAGCGGATAGTAAGAGATCAGTAGGCAAGGCAGTTATATATCATGGTGCTGTAATATCAACAATAAGCAAAGCAGATATATTTGGTGCTGTAAATTAAAGCAGGCTTAAACAATTACTGAGCAATTATAGGATGATAACTATAACAGGAATAGGAACTAGGAAATCATGAGGTATGATAAAAACAGGTTAAACAGGCAACATATGCATCAATAATAAAACCAGCAGATACCCAATCAAGCCACCATATTGGTCTATAAGACCTCAGGGAAAAACACCGAACCTGGCATCAAACAGAAGCATGCTGATATAGATTCTAATCAAAACTGAACAAGCACTGGGTAATCATAAGAGTATGATGTAAAGCAGATTAAACAGGCAATTTATGCATCAATGGAAAAACAAGCAAGTACCCAATCAAAAGCCACCATATTGGTCATCAAGACCTCAGGGAAAATGCCCAACCTAGCACCAACCTAGCTCACATTCCCCCCCTGGGGGTCACGGGTCTTTCAACAAACCACTTTACCGGTAAAGAACAATACTCACGGGGCGCGACCCCGGCAATGTTCGTGAAGTACAGCGGTGCGGGCGATCATAATGCGAATGCTCAAGCTCACAGTCTAATGACCGGGTAATCGGCAACAAGCCGAAAAAATCCAAACTGGGATGCAACAGCAGAAAACCAACAGATCTCCCCACAGGGATGCAACAACAAAAAACCAACAGATCTCCCCACAGGGATGCAACAACAGAATGCCAACTGAATCTCATCATATGCAATGACAGAAATATACAACCACTATAGCATGGATCAGATGTAATCAGGAAGTACTGATAATCAGGTATAAATATGCAAGCTAGCTAATGACCAATCAGGCATGGCAAATATCCGAGAATAAAATCATGATATCTGGAAGCAACTAAGATCAATCATGCAAGGCATCATATAATCAGATAACTGATAAGGATCATAATATCTGATAGCAAGCTAAAGATCAATCGAGCATGGCAACATATAAGCTAGCAAGCTAAGGATCAATCAAACACGGCAACATATAGGCTGATAACTGATAATGATCAATGAATCAAGTAGATATAGCAATATAAAAGTGATGCTGATCAATAAAAAGAGCAGGCTCAACAAGGAAATCTAGGCTATCACAAGAACAGGGGTCCGACCAATTACGATACCCCAGAGGGCCGAGATGATAAAGCCCGGACCGAAGATAAACCCACCTGTCGTTTGCAGGCGACTTAAATAACACCCACGGTATGCTCGAAAGCTAGAGCCGAACTGTGCCAACCTGAATCATAAACATTGCTAAACTCAACCTTTTATTCAAATATTGGTATAATTACCAAAATGCCCCTCCCGAAAATTTCATTTGAATTTCCGGGAGACACGGGCTTTGACCCTTTGTCGCTGGCTCAACCAGATTCTACTGGGACTCAACAGACGGCTAGGCGTAATCGCCGCAATTTGTGACGCCCCCAATAGTCCCACATCGGATGTGGATGGATTTGTGTTTGGGTTTATATGAGACTTGGACACTAGTAATAGTAACTGGGCTTAAGCATTTTGGGCTGTGGTTTGGGCCCAACGAGTTATTATTGCTAGTGGGTCGGGTCGTTACATTTGGTATCGGAGCCAATAACCAGCCGGAAGTGTGCGGCGAGTCTCGGCTGAGCCTGGGTCTAGATGGCAGGGCTAGCGAGACAAGTCTCACACCGCCTGGTGATCTTGGGCTGCTGTGTGTGTGTTTGGGCTGACGGGGACGTCAGGCCTAAACGGGGGGAGTCTGTGACGCCCCCAATAGTCCCACATCGGATGTGGATGGATTTGTGTTTGGGTTTATATGAGACTTGGACACTAGTAATAGTAACTGGGCTTAAGCATTTTGGGCTGTGGTTTGGGCCCAACGAGTTATTATTGCTAGTGGGTCGGGTCGTTACACAATTCCTCAAATTACGTGATTAACACCGGGATGCCGTTAAACCGACGATTTTGTCGATTTACGGACCGATAATCAATTTCTGCTCAACGAGAGCCGTTGGATCCCTAACGAAAAGCTTAGAGATCATGGACACACTGCCCGAGACAGCACAAGAGGTTACAATTACGTTTTGACCACTAGGGTTTCCAAAAATCACACTTTTATAGCAATTTGAGAGTCGTTTTTGCCCGTTCTAAATATCGAAACATCATTTTAACGAACCATCACCACCAGTAGGTGGCCCTTGACTTGCTGAACACCGTGCTCACCATTTGGCAACAGCACGGAACCCGAATAAAATTTCGGCCCATGAACCACTTGCTACATAGGTTAAATAACACCATTTTTGCATTTAATTTTTCTACGCGGCCAAACCTATTTTTAAGGTGAGCATCGCGTTCAGTGACCTCAAAATAGCCAGAAGCTCACTGTCGCGAAGTTCCATAATGCCCAAAACAGCCCCGGGGTCAATTGGACCCACATAAGCCACCATTTACTAAAACTTTACTTTCTGCTTATGCAAACAGCAAAGCAGCTTGAGCATCATGCTCAGTACATCACAGGAACTCTAGGGCTCACTCTAGTGCAGCCTAGTCGTTGCTGGATCAACAGATCCAAGTCACATTGCTCTCTACTTTACAAAAATGCTCCACACAAATCCACTCAGCCCAAAAATCGGATCTGAGGTGAGCATCAAGCTCAGGGGATCATGTGGAGACAATATACCACTTGCTGGATAGTCACAGATGGCTAAAACCCATTTCGAGCTCTTTGAAGCATTAACACAAACACTTAGTGGGCACAATAGCTTAATCACACTAGCAACCTTAGCCCAAGCAGAAACTTGTCCAATCTCAGATCTGGGAGGTTCCTACTTGGATGGAAAGGTTCTACGAGGCAGCAGGAACATTTCCATCAAGTTTGGATCACCTTGCACCCACGGTTGGCCGAGAACAAGAGGAAGAAGATGAAGAAGCTTGCACCTATGGACCAAAAATGGTGATTTTCCATTTCTGGGTTCTGGGCCTCAAACAACAACACCTACAGTTGCATCTCAACCCCACGAAGCTCACTGGGCTCGTGGTCGACGGCGAGGCACGGCGGTGGCGGCGGTGGAGCAAGCTCGGTTTCGAGCTTTCCACCAACAATGGTGAATCTCCACCAAAGCTGCATGGACTCCATGCAAGTGCATGGATGGGATCCCCTTGATCCCAGTAAACTTCCCGACCATGTGCCCGGCGTCGAGGAGCGATGCCGGCGCCGGAGCAAGAAGCTCGGCCAAGGTGCAAGAAACCCGAAAACTAGGGCTTAGGTTTTTGGCTCAACCGCTTGACCAAACTCCACAAAATTTTGTGGAGTTGATCATCTCCTCCTACAGTTTCTACCCATCATTTTATTTTTTTATTTGGTCGAGTGGTTGCGATACAAACCGAGGCGGAGCTCTTGGCGGTGCAACTTGGCCGCCGGCCAACCGGAGCTTTTCCCATTTCGTGGGTGGGCTGGAAAGAATCCTTAGGTGATAAGGAGGACACTTCCAAGGGTCTCGGGCCAAAGAAACCAAAGGATCAAGGGAACTCACCTCGCCGGAGTTGGAGAAGAAGGATGAAGCCGGTTTTCTTCCCCGACGTCGCGCAGCCTCCCAGCAGCCTCAGCCTTGATCTCCAGACACAGGAGAAACCTCCAGAGACCTCAGGAAGAAGCTAGAGGATCTTGGGAGAAACCTTCACTCCTCTTCTCTCTCTCGGTTTTTGAAACAAAGGGAATGGTGGGGGTGACTCCGAGCTAAAGGGAGGGAGGCGTTTTGCTTCTTCAACGCACACAAGACTTAAAAGCTTCCAAAAACGGATCTGTAAACCCCCCCATGGGCAGCCCAAAGGTCCCAAGCCAATTCCAAAAAAAAATATCTTTTGCTACAATATGCTATTTGGTGGGGATTTTTTCAAAATGACCCTCCCAAATATCTATATTTGCGAAATAACCTCATAAAAAAAAAATTGTAAAACTAACCCTCCTTTCGCCAGCAGGGCGCCACGGGAGCTAGACGACCTGAAGGCGCTGAAGCGTTCAGCGTCTTCACAAAAAACCTGTGAAGACGCTGAATGAATCAGCGCCTTCATGCTATATGTTGAAGGCGCTGAAACGTTCAGCGTCTTCACAAGAAAACCTGTGAAGGCGCTGAATGAATCAGCGCCTTCCTGCTATATGTTGTAGGCGCTGTTTCATTCAGCGCCTTCAGCATAGACTATAAGCCGTTGAGGACTTAGCCATTTTTCATCGCGAAAAATGGCTAAGTTCTGTGTAAGCGAAAAATGGCTAAGTTCTGTGTAAAGGCGCTGAGTGGCTCAGCGCCTTTAGTATAAAACACTAAAAGCGCTGAGTTGGATCAACATTAGTATCAAATTCATTAATAGCAGTTGGATTCCAATGTTCATAGGAATTAGATAACCTGCAAATTTGGTAAACCTAAAATTCCAACATTGCCATTAATTTAAAACTTAACATTTAATTTACATTTGTACTTACCCCCAATCAGAAGATTCTAGTTGTAAATGGGACATCCTTGGTTCTATACGGGAGGTCGTGCATTGTTCGCGTGATGTCGTGCGGTGTCCGCGTGAGGTCGTGGCTTGCGTGTGTGTGGTCGTAGGTGGCACACATGTGGTCGTTGGTGGCACACTACTAAACGAGCAAGGTACAACGCTCTCAATAGGGTCATACTCACTTTCTCTGCAATATATACAATGATTAAGTCCATTTAAAGAACATTACAAATGTGATCCAACTCAGCGCCTTTAGTGTTTTATACTAAAGGCGCTGAGCCACTCAGCGCCTTTACACAGAACTTAGCCATTTTTCGCTTACACAGAACTTAGCCATTTTTCGCGATGAAAAATGGCTAAGTCCTCAACGGCTTATAGTCTATGCTGAAGGCGCTGAATGAAACAGCGCCTTCAACATATAGCAGGAAGGCGCTGATTCATTCAGCGCCTTCACCGGTTTTCTTGTGAAGACGCTGAACGCTTCAACGCCTTCAACATATAGCATGAAGGCGCTGATTCATTCAGCGTCTTCACAGGTTTTTTGTGAAGACGCTGAACGCTTCAGCGCCTTCAGGTCGTCTAGCTCCCGTGGCGCCCTGCTGGCGAAAGGAGGGTTAGTTTTACAATTTTTTTTTTATGAGGTTATTTCGCAAATATAGATATTTGGGAGGGTCATTTTGAAAAAATCCCCCTATTTGGTCCTTTTATCTTATGCTTCCAACACCCTAGTCCATTGCTGTAGATCACATATACTGTAAGGACCTCCAACAATAAGCCTTAAATAATTTGATCCACGAAACATCTAAGTTTTCGTAAAAATACAAAATTTTTCAACACTTTTCACGCATTTCGAGACGAACGGGTCGTCGAAATGGAAAACAAACTTCGCCACGACGTCCGGCTCGTCGAGACCTTTCAAGTAGCATATTTGCTTTCTTGATTTGATGCTCGAATGAATTCTCGGGCCATGAAATACTACAATTTGCACTATTTGGCACGCACTTTGATGCACCCGGGTCACCAAACGCGAATTCCGTCAGTGCCATTGCGTTCAGAATGTTGAAATTAGCTAGAAACGACTACTCGTACTTCTATGCTTGGGGTCCAGACGGCGAAACGGCCGACGATGGTCGAGAGGGGAATTAAATCAGGGGTTACTATTCACAACTTAAGTTGTGGGCCCCGCAACTTCTTCGCTGATTTGCCGAAGATCAGACCGTCGGATCGAAAACTTTTGAATATCAATCTTTCATGTTTCGACGATACGGTCGCACTGGTGATCTCAGATTTTCGAGATCAGGCCCCGATTAAAAGTTGATATTTTTGGGCCATATTTGCACTACTAATAATCCATTTTTACCATTTAAATAATTCAGAAAAATATTTAAACTTAGATTTTGGATTTCAAAAATCATGGTTACTACATTGAGGCTCAAGTAAAAGGGGTAAATTATATCCCTGCATTGTTGCTTAGGCAGGGGATACTTGCTGGTGGGCTTTTTCCTGATGTAGTTACGTATAATTGGTTGATCATTGGTGCACTTTTGGAAACGTTAGAGCTCTATGAGAAAATGACCACGAAGGGTCTCTTAGGCAGCTACGGAATGTAAGGCAATAATGATATATAAAAATTCCTGATATTTCTTGTCCTACTATCGCTGCACAAAGACAGTGTGGCGCAGTGCGGCGAATAGCCTTGGGGCAATTGGCGCATCCTTTTCGATCGTGCCTTTTGATCGTGCAAAATTGAAATCCGAAATTTCAAAGCCCTCTCTTGGTATTGTGTTGTGATCATTTTAAAATTAGGTTTCTCTTAAAGCTTTAGAAATGTTGCCTTTTTTTTTCATAGGTTAGTAGAATACAATTTAGTATGTAATAATTTTTTTACCCCAAAAAAAAAGAACCGAATCATAAAACATTGAATTAGCCTTTAATCTTGCTATACTATTGCTTGATGTGTAAGGCCTATCTGATTATTGTATTACCCTATAAAAAAAAAAAAAAAGAGGACCTCCTTTAAAAGTTTTTATAAATTTTATTTTTTTATTTTATTCACCACAATTTGTTTTTGTATGTAGATTAATTACATACAAAATGATATTCATTTTTTATTTAATTCACCATATTTATTTTAGAAAGTGCTATTCTATAATTACATGATCACGTTAGCCAAACAACATCAAAATTATGGGAACAAATAAGGACTACTCATTATTTATCATTCTAGTTAAGAAAAAAATTGTCCTAACAAAATATATGAATTGAAATTCAGTGTCACGCCCCGAGTTTTAAAATCCAGTCTAAATTTTTTTTTTTTGAAATCAGAGTTACAAATATTGGGCGTAACAGATCGCCACATGCATAAGAAATCCTCTATCCAAACGGACAGAGTCTTCCCTATACATGCACGGCTAGGCAAGTACAATATCATACAATCAGAGATCAAGTACATATCTTAACTAAACCAACAACATAATTAACTGACTTAAATAAACCAAAACTAAGCATGATAATAGTAACTCCTTAACATCAGTTTTAAACATCATAATAAAACCAAAAACTAAGTTACTAAGATGTCATAATCAACTGCTATTAATCACAATCTTGAAATCTCATAGATCATCAGGGGGACAGCTCTATCGTGACAGCCTCACTCGTACGTCCCGACATCCCTCCACCCGACGGACCTGAAAAATGGTCACCCAGGGGGTGTGAGATACAACGACAGTGTATCCCAATGGGCACGACGAGCCGAGAAATAGCTAATCGTACCTACTGGGTACTAAAATCTACGGATAGTAAATGGTCAGTGGATAAAAGCTGAATAATCAGACAATAGGTCTACTGATAATCAAGTATACTGATCACAAGATGAAATAAGTGGAAATATCTACTGCAGATAATCAAGCATGATAACAGGAGTATAACTGCAGATATCAAATAAATGCTGATAATCATGATATGACTGTAAATAATCAAGCAAGAAGCTGAGCAGATAGGGTACAGAATAAATATGTAATAAACTAATAAAAAAAAATAAGAATATGAAAACTGCACGGTTACATTTGAAGAGAGATACTTAGCTTTCGGGATCCTAGTCCTTCCATCATCATCATCTTCGGAGATGCTTCCGGCCAGAGTGTTCTACGGTCGCAGACATGGACAGAGAAGAGAAGCTCCGGATGTAAGAGAGGGTGGCGCCTTCGTCTTACCAGGTCCACGAGCAAGGAACAGAGAAGAGAAGCTTCGGATGGAAGAGAGAGTGGCGCCTTCGTCTTCCCAGGTCCACGAGCAAGGAAGAACAAGGGTTGTCACTAGGGAAGGGAAACGAGAAGCTTGGAGAAGGGGGCGGTGTACCCTAGAAGAGTCAGGAAGTCTGTGGAAGATGATAGAAGGTGCAGAGGGTGGATGCCAGCTACTAAGCCTGCTGAAGGTGTTGGCGGGTTCCGGGTCCAACCATGGGTCAGATCCGACCCTATACGCTTGACCTCCAGAGCCCAAGCCCAAGCGGAATCATCCCATTATAGAGAAGGGAAATTACCAAATAACAACATAGTATAGATACTTTCTGAATTTGCACATCAGTCCCTGAGTATACTACTATAAATAGGTGCAGTTGTAACAGAAAACGGTTAATCAATTGAGATATACAATTCATTCTCGTACAACTCCTTTTCCCTCCTTTCTCTCTCTCTCTTTCTCTTCTCTCCTCTTCTCCAATCCCAAACCCTCTTCTTCTTCCTCCTCCCAGATCTAATCACTCCAAATCACTCGGTATCTCATAGTAAAGATCAGGATCATTGATCCAACTGAAGTTCTACGGCGAATTGGGGCATCAATTGTGGCAAGAAGCTCGTTCATCATCGGTGCCATCAAGCTCAGGTTCTACTCATCATCGATTGTGCGCCTCCGAAACGAGATTGTCATCTCGATCTCTTCATCACTGCTACAATTCTATCTCTAAATCCCTAGTTGAGCGGTTGCGTAATTAGAATTTCAATTCTAATCACGCCATCCGAGCTCTAGAAGGAATTTAGAGAGATCGCGGCTCAGAAGTATATTACAAAATAACCACATGTGAGAGAACATGATAATAAAAGTTATGCGTTAAGAATAGAAACTCAAGTACCCAATCACAATGCCACTATTGGTCTCACAGAACCTCAGGCTAATGCCACCGATCCGCACCATATCTGGCTGACATAACCCTGCACTCACAGATGCAAAGCACTCCCGATGCAAAGGGCTCACGGGTCCTTCCTCTAGACCACTTTACCGGTAAAGAACACTATGACGGTGGCCAAACCGTCAGTTTATGTGAAGTACAGCAGTGCGTGGCGATCATAATGCTATGCTTAAGCTCGCGGTCTAATGACCGGGTAGTCGGCAACAAGCCGAGAACCCAACAGGGAAGCAACTATCTGTGTATATCAATCATTGGTCTATCATGCATATTTGAATATAAAAGCGAGTATCTCTGGATATAAATGCAGTATAACAAGTGACAGATATGATAGAAATCAACAGGCATGATCAGACCATGAAAATCTACTATACTGAGATATAAGAACTGACGAGCATGTATACAGGATATGTCCAAGGAAATCAATGTCTATCATGTAGGAATATATGACATATAGGCAAAATCATCAGGGCTAAATCAAGAACAAGTGTCCGACTGGACTAAAGCAACCAGATGGCCAAAAAGATAAAGCCCGGACCGAAGATAACCTACCTCAATGTAGGCCGATCCCGACTCCCGTAGACTATTGGGAGGCTGGTGCTGAACTGCTGGGCCCTGAACAAAAACTGTAATCAGAAACAGACTCACTCATACCCATCCCGACAACACTATAATAATGTGACGCTAACACGGGGGAACTTAGCCGAAACCAGGCTTTTACCGGAATTTCCGGAAATCCACTGAACCTCCAATCAAGACCCGCCAACGGTCTAAAAATATCTAAATACCGTCCAACTACACCTGCTGACCTAAACATCATAATTTTGATGTTCGGGTGGACAGGGACCAAATCGTAATTTCCTGCATCGAAATGTTGCTATAAATACGCTATTATAACCGTTGTTTCAACTCGTTCTTCCAAACCAGGAGGCCGTTGACTATGCCGTAAATTACGGCGCGTTCGATTCGACGCGACAAAGCTCGTGCTCATGAGTTTGAGCTGGCACGGGGCCCGAGGGCAAAGTTGGCCCAATAAAAACTAAGTCCACAAGACCTAGCTTAGTCAACCAACCTAACTACTCGTTCTAACCAGCAATTAGCATGAGCATCATGTATAGGAGGATAAACAGAGTCGAGGGCTCACCTCCGGTGCGTCGCAGACCCGCCGGAAAGATCGCCGGATCAAGGTAATCCGATCTCCAACAAAGCTAGGGCTCGGTTTGGCCGAGCCTTGTTCAACTCGGGATCAAGGTGCAATCTAAGGCAAGCAGCAGTGAGAGGCTGAACACAGATGAGGCTCGGTCACGACCAGACCCAACGCCAGTGGCTCCGGGCGGCGGCTGGCCGGAATAAAGCTCTTCGGCCACCCTAAATGCATGCATGGAACTTCGGTAAATAGGGCTACTAGGCTACATGCAAAGGCATTTATGGAATGCCCTCGACCAAGAAACGTTACCTGGGTGGACAGCCGACGGACAGAAGCGGCGGCGGCGGCTGGGTGATAAGCTCGGGCAACCTCGAGGTGCTTTAATGGCGAATTTTTCAACAGCGGTCTTGAGGTCCCAAATCTTGCACAGGATTACTCCTCTTGGTGCTGTGAAGCTTGCCAGCGGAATGCCCGGCGGCATTGGGGCAGCGGCGGCGCCAGGTGGTGGAGCTCAGCCAAGGAGGAAGATGACCGGATCTAGGGCATCAACGTACGGCCCCGATCCCCGTCCGATGGTCCTCAAATTTTGTGGAGGGGTTGCAATCGGTCACAAGAAGAGTTCCAATGTGATTGATCTCGATTCCAACCGTTGGATGGAACTCGGGAACAGATCTGGCCCGGTATTAGGTTTCCGGCGATCTTCTCTCACCCGCCGGCAACAGGAGCACGGCAGCACCTCCCACTTCACAGAGAGAGTGCTCTAGATGTCAGGAGGAGACTGCATGGGATCAAGACCCTACAAGGACGAAGGAAAGTCATGATCTCACCTTGCCGGAAAAATGAAGAAGAAGAAATCCTTCCCGGCGGCGCGCGGCGGGGCTGGCCGCCGGGAAGCCTCGGCACGGGTCACAACTCACAGAGGAGTTTCCAGATGAAGCTTGGAGCAACTCAAGTCCTCTGGGAGCAACCCTCACCTCCCAAACCGAGATCTACGAGGTTCCCTTGATTCTTCTTCCTCTCCGGCGACAAGACGGCGGCGGCCGATGGCGTAACGTCAGGAAGGGACGCTCAGAGGGAGGTAGAATATCGGATGGAAGCGGCTGGGTGCATAGGGTTCTGGTTGCTAGGGTTTCAAAGAGAGCTTAATGCGTTGTTATGTAGATGCATGGAACAAGATGCAAATAAGCCCCCCAACTTTTGCTATTTCAAGCCAAGTCCCGTACAGCAACTTTGTTTCACACTTAAGTCCTTCTCTATGAAGTGGCACGGATTTCGGAGCATGAAATGTAGGGTTTTCGCGTAAATTTCATCGTATTTCATGCTTTTCGAGACTGTAGGGTCGTCAAACGGAATTTCCGTCAGCGCCATTGTGCTCAGATCGACGAAGCCGATCAAAACGGCTACCTGGATCGTTATGTTCGGAGTCCAGACAGTGGATTGGTCAACGTTTTTACCGAGGGAAATTAAAATCAGAGGCTACTGTTCACTACTGTTCAAATCCACTATTCACTTAAGTCGCGGGTCCCGCCTGCTTCTTCGCTGATTTCTGGAAGATCCGACCGTCGGATCGAAATTTGGTCAATATCATTTTCAATCAGTTCGACGAGATGGGATCGCACTGGTGATCTCCGATTTCCGAGATCAAGCTCGGATTTGAGAAGTGATATTTTCGTCTCGTAAACTGTGCAACTTGCACACCGGTAAATGATCAACTATGTCATTTTTGCTCTTTCGAATTCAAAATCAACTTGAATTTCAGTTTTTATTTATTTATTTAAAAACAAAAATCCTGATTATTACATTCAGACCTTGGCTTGACGGCACAGGTATTGAGGATGCTGTAACAACAATAGACTGAATTGAAAAGAAAGCAGCAACGTCAGCCATCCAACCTGCTAAAGCATTTGTGCTCACAACTGCTGCTGGAGGTGGGAATGGTTGTATGGATTGAAAACATAAAGCATAAGAAATAAAGCATTTATATATGAAAGCTTCGATTTTAATGTAGAGTGGCAACTGGGTAGCAACTTACTCCATGAGCTCCAAGTTGTGTATATGTAGCAGGAGCCTTTAGAACAGGCGCAAGTGGAACAGAAATTGATGAAGCGCGAGCCCCATTAGGAGAGGTGCAAGTATGGTCTGCAAACAACGTCTTGATGTCAGGGTTTGGCCGTAGATTTTTGTACAATTGATGTTGTCAGTTCAAACTACAGGTTATCAGATTTCATCAAATCAACAATTGATAAAAGCATTAACCAGAGTTCTTACTAGCCTACTATATACTTACGAAAGCATATAAATAAATAATAAGGAGAAAAAGCAGTGGGTACTACAATTTTGGAATGCAGAACTCAGCACCTTTGGTTAATTAGAGTTCGCAAGAGAGTTCGCAAGTGTGAAGCCTTGAGAGTGGGAAAGGCCAATTTCTGGCTAAAGAGAGGATTCGCTTATATCAACTTTTTTAGTTCTATAAGAATAATGCTACGAATAGATTTGGTGTCCCCATATTTGGACAATTGTTCGTTTTCTCTTCAAATCAATAAGATAAATAAGAAAATTTGTCGTTAGTTATGATAATAAAATGCCTTTAGATAGCAAGTATGTAGTCAGTCAGATAAATCGGTAAATTTAAATCAAATAATAATTTTTTAAAAAATAAACATTTTGCTTAAAAACCTATAATAAAACTGATTTAGCAAGATGAAAAAAAAAAAAGGGATTAATCCTAAGAAAATGCCTGATGGGTTTCTTCCTTTCCTTCCATCAATGGCAATAGTGGCACTATCTTGTTCCCCGAAACATTGGGTGCAATCTTGTTCCCAGAACTAAAACTTTAGGCAAAATTAAAACCCCGATAAATTACCACAATTAATAACCAAATAACTCCAAAGAAAACAAATTCAAAAACAGACACAGATAAATTTGAAAAACAAAATCGGTGATTAGAAGATGCACCTGAGGATCGATCGGTGATGGTGAGCTTTCGAATTGAGGGTTTCGTTCGGATCTCGAGATGGAAACGGCTTGTACTAGGGTGATCAAGGATGATGTGGCTATCGGGTTGCCGACCGATAAGGATCGGCTCCTTTCATGCGTCGGAGGCGTCGCCGCGTTCATAGGGTTCTCCATGTGCTCACTTTGGGATGGGAAAGCGTTGAAAAAGATGTTGCCCTATGGAGAACAGAGAGAATGGAGAAGGTGATGTTGTATGAAGTGATAGGAGAGGATAAGGAAGAAGGTGATGTTGTACGAAGTCTGGGTGAAGATAGTTTTTTTTAAAAAAAATACTATAACTGTACCACATAATGTGAAATGCAAGCGGGCAATGATGCTTTTCATTCAGAATGACAACAAATTCGGAATGGGCGATGTCAAGAACGTACAGTAGGTCCCACAAACCCCTATAGCAGACCCCACAAGGCAGAGAAGAGTCGGAGTTGCTACAGCGGGCCCGCAATGCATCAAATGCGGGCAATGCCGAAAAACATGGGGAGCACTTCTTCGAGTTTCCCATTCATAAGTTTATAAATATTTATAAGGCTCACCTAACTAGTGCAGTAGGTCTAGCCTAAAATAAACGTCTAAGTGCACGAGACGCATGCTGCCAGAGTATCCCATAGGCTTGCACCCAGGCGCTTTTTTAGCAACTAATTCTTTTTGATAGAAAATTAATAATGTAAAAACTAATTTTTTTTACTTTTTATTTGTTTTACTAAAAAATTATTTAATTACTCCACCACTAGTAAATTTACCTCCTATATAGCTCTTTACTAAATATAATATTTATATGAATGACTTTATAAATAATAAATTATAATATAAAAATAATATTTTTGTATCCTTGTATAATTAAAAGATATAATTTCAAATAGCTAAATTAATTATTCTTTGTATATAATTAATCATATAAAGAGAGAGATAATAAAATTTTGTTAATTTTAAAAATTATATTTTTTAATATATATACACATACTAGTGTAGTTGTGGAGAGCCGAACTAGTTTGTCAAGAGCCAAATGCCTTGAGACGATACAGGGGCGATATCTTGGCTCATGTCAACGCGATCGGCTCATACTTAAGTCAATGGACTCTGTTGATGATGGGACTGACGTTGGAATCAGCGCAAACACTGGGGTTATTTATTATGAGGATAAGGTGAGGTGACGTGCTGTGTACACAACTCTATCATGCCACAATGCGCCACCCGGTCATCGTCGCCCAGTCATATATGTTCCATTTGTGTCCAACTGGTTCTTCCTATAAATAGTAAAGAGAACAAGTTTACCCGGAGGGAACTCTGTTAGAAGTTGTGAGAGATCAGCTCGAGCCGCGGAACCGGAATCTTAAGTAGACTGTGAAGCTCGAGAACTTCTTCCTCGAATCGGCTCGTACACGAAAGAGCGTTTCTTGACGATCCAAGCAGCCGACCGCAACCTTTTGCTAGTTCTTTAGCCTAAGGTAGAGGATATCGTCAATCAAATGTGATAAGAATGTCTATTGTTTTCAAGTTTTGGATCATTACTAGTTTCTTACCTCTAGTGGAGAGTAGGGGTTGTGGAGGGAGTGTGTTTAGAACTCCCTGAGCCTTGAGGTTTCGAACCATAGAGGTTAGGTGTGACGCCCCCAATAGTCCCACATCGGATGTGGATGGAATTGTGATTGGGTTTATATGAGACATGAACACTAGTAATAATAACTGGGCTTAAGCATTTTGGGCTGTGGATTAGGCCCAACGAGTTATTATTGCTAATGGGTCGGGTCGTTACATTTGGTATCAGAGCCAATAACCAGCCGGAAGTGTGTGGCAAGTCTCGGCTGAGTCTGGGTCTAGATGACAGGGCTAGCGAGACGAGTCTTATATCGCCTGGTGATCTTGGGCTGCTGTGTGTGTTTGGGCTGACGAGGACGTCAGGCCTAAACGGGGGGAGTCTGTGACGCCCCCAATAGTCCCACATCGGATGTGGATGGAATTGTGATTGGGTTTATATGAGACATGAACACTAGTAATAATAACTGGGCTTAACCATTTTGGGCTGTGGATTAGGCCCAACGAGTTATTATTGCTAGTGGGCTGGGTCGTTACATTAGGGAGCTTGTGTTCGGGTGCTTTGCTTTGTGGACCTCAGAGTAGAATTGTATGGTTGTGGAACCGAGGGTTCGGTTGAGTGTGAGAGTTTGGTAGACTCTATTTTAGGAGTATCCTAAGAAGAATTAGAGGCGAGTACTCTAGTGTGTTGTGAGCTAGGTAGTTGACCTGACTGTTGTGTGGCGTGAGAGCGCTTGACTGATGAGAAGGGCGATACTTTCGACTCCTCTAGAAACGAGTGTATAAGGCTAATGATGGGTGTGGTGACGTAGGTGTAACCGAGTCTCCCATTCGGTGTTGCGGTGAAATATCCATCAGAGGATGACGTGTGTACGTCCTAATTCTCTAGGCGCCACACAATTTGTGGTGAAATACCCACTAATGGTGATGTGGGTTAGGTCCCGACTCTCTTGGAAGTAGAATTGTTTAACCAGGTGGCGGCGAGCGCGAACTCTTTCGGCGCCCCACTTGGCACCCATGTAAGATTCGTGAAATTTAAATTCGAAACAAATGAAAGAAAAGAATGGAGTCAAGATGACTCGGAATTAGAAGAGCACAAATAGCGCAATTGACCTTTTTCTACTGTGTAAATTGCACAGTTTACGAGACAGAAATATTGCCTTTCAAATCCGAGCCAAATCTCGAAAATCCGAGATGACCAGTGCGACCGTCTCGTCGAACTGATCGAAAATGATATAGATCAAATTCAGATCCGACGGTCGGATCTTCTGTAAAACCGCGAAGAAGGAACGGGCCCCACAACTTAAGTTGTGAATAGTTACCCCTATTTTAAATCCCCTCTCGATCACTAATGGCCAATTCACCATCTGGAAACCCAATATAGGGGTATGAGTAGTCAAACCTAACTATTTTCGACGTTCTGAGCGCGATGGCACTGACGGATTTCGCGTTTGGCGATCCGGGTGCATCGAAGTGCGTGCGTCAATCCGCGACCTAATAGAACTTTATGGCCCGAGATTTTATTTATACACCATATTAGTCGAGCAAAGGCTCTACTTGACAGGTCTCGACAAGCCGGACATCGTGGCGAAATCCGTTTCGCAGTTTGACGACCCTAGAGTCTCGAAAAGCGTGAAATACAGCGAAAGTGTGGCTTTTTACACTTAGAACCCTAGGTTTCTTGTCTCGATTTGCGTGCCACCTCTGTGGTGAAGGACCTAGTTGTGAGTTAAGGCTGCTGTGAGGGGCTGGGTTCGAAATTTCTGGCCTTGAGGGACTAAAATGCAAAGTTAGCATAAAACCCTATATAGCAACCCCCGAGCTAGGGTTCCTTCAGAAGCCTAACCCTAAGGCCTTTCCCAGCCGCAGCTCCAACTCCTTCCACGCTCTCTGCCGCACCTCTCGGAGCCTCCCCGCACCGGCCGCCGCCCCCGTCGCCGGAGAATGAGGGATCAAGAACCTTCTTGATCTCGGGTGCGTGGACAGGGAGGTGCTGGTTGATCAAGCCCCTCTCTGGTAGAGTTGGAGTGCTCGGAGGACTTCCTTGGAGCATATTGGGAGGTTGCCGTGACCGCACGAAGGAGGAGGAAGAGAACCGGCTTCTTCCATCTTCTCCGAATCCGGCCAAGGTAAGGTTTTCCAAACCTTTGGTTGTATGAGCCTGAGACCATTAACAGTGGACCTCTTAGGTCCTTAGGATGCTACGTGCCAAGCCCCGAGCTCCCATGCATGTTGCTTGGCCGGCGGGAACCATTTATTGCCGGAAACCTAATAGTGCTCCGCCTCGGCATAACTATGCAACCAATGAGCCAAAATAGCTAAAAATTGGTATGCCGGGACTGTAGGACATGAATATTAATTATGCAAAGTTTGGATGAATATGGTTGAGTATTTTTGGAGAAATTTAATGCCCTAGTTTTTCGGGTTTTGTGCTTGTGGCCGAGCTTGGTGCTCCGGCGCCGGCGGGCTTCTCCGACGCCGGCCACCTGCCCAGAACTCTTGCTGGGACCAAGAGGATCCCAACCATGCATTTGCATGGCTACCATGCATCTTGAAAAATCAACATGCCATGGTTGACCCGAGTTAATGCGAAGCCGCGGCCGCCGGCGCTCCGGCCACCTCCGGCCGGGGTGGGATGGTCGAGAAGCTTTGTGTGGGGCAGAGGAGTATTTCTATATAAGTTGGAGTGCTTCATGTTGACTCTAGAAGAATTCACCATTAGAGGTGGAGGAGCTCCAAACCGAGCTTTGCTCCGCCGCGCCGCCGCTGTGTTTTGCTGCCAGCCACAGGAACAGGAGGGTTCAGTGAGGGTTTTAGCACCTGCTGGTGCTTTTGGTTTGGTCCCAGAGCTTCTGGTTGAGTGATCACGATTTTCAATGCTTTGAGGTCATCTTCAACCTCTAGCTCCGGCCAACCCGAGGCTTGCGGCTTACTCCAAAATGGGGGGAATTGATCAGTAACCTTAGTAGAATCTGATGCTCCAAGTTATTTGCCCTCTGGTCCAGTATTTGCAGAGAACTAAGCTTGAGAATGTTGTATGTGGTTGATAACAAATTGTGCACACTAGGTGTTTGATTAAATGCCTCAATGAAAATTTAAATGGAATTAGCTTTCGAGTTAAATATGAAAGTTGCTCAAAAATGTCCCCTGAGCTTGATGCTCACTTCGGATCAATCTGGATCTGTGTGGACAAGTGGTTGGTGCATTGTGAATTTGTGTGTGTACAAGGGCTTGGTTCTGGTTGAACCAGCAGACCTGGGCTGCATCTAGGGCAAGCCCTGGGGTCCTGGCACTATCCAGAGACTTTTTGATTCTTGGAGTTTTGTCTGAAATTGTGTAGATTCGAAGTTATGTTAAAACCAAGCCTTAATGCAATAATTGCTTAAAAACAGTGTTAGGGTCTGTTTGAAATATTGCAACAGTGTACTCCTGGCTAATTTGGGGTCACTGGACGCGATGCTCGTGTTTAATTTAAGTTTTGATCAGCCGCAGAAACAAAAAATGCAATTAGGCTATGTTAGAATGGTATTTTATGGCCCGAAGTTCTCCTCGGGTTTCGTGCTGCCGCAAATGTGTGAGCACGGTGTTCAGAAAGTTAAAAGTTACCTGCTGGAAGTGGCGGATCATGAAAATGAGTTTCCAGTTGAAAGAACGAGCGAAAACAGTGCTCAAAAGTCACTAAAAGTGCGATTTTCGGAAACTCTAGGGGTCTTAATGCAGAAATGACATTGTATAAAGTTAAAAACAGTATGTTGGTCTAGATGTCGTCGTTAAACATTGTTAAAAGATTTAAGTTGATTGGGATAGTTTAGGTTAAGTTAGAATTAAACTAAGTTCCTGAACTATGTTTGATTCAGGTTGATTCAGTTAACTCTGGTTCTGAGCATACAGTCGATTTGGTTTAGTCGCCTGCGATTTATCAGGTGGGTTAGCTTCGGTCCGGGCTTGATCTATTCGGCCCTCTGGTTGCTTTAGTCCAGTCGGACACCTGTTTTTGATTGCCCTGCTGATTATATATATGACCTATCTTGACATATGCTGACCTCTTGACATATTATGATTCTCCTGTTTGACATTGGCTCGATTAGACCTGTGCTTGACTATGCCATATGAGTTTCCTGATAGACAGTGATTCCTTAGTCACACCATATACATCTGCTTGTCAGTACTCCTATTCTTGATTATATCTGATGAGTTGATCTATATACCGCATGATTGTTCGATAGACATTGATTCCGTAGATACATGATATACAGCTGCTTGTCAGTTTTCACATCTTGTTACATAGATGACATGATCGGATTATACCTGTTGATTCCTGTCAGCCGATATATTGTTGATGTTCCGATATGCATGATTGATTGATCCTGATCGATAGATACTACTCGATGTTCCGACATGCATGATTGATAGATACTACTTGATGTTCCGATATGCATGATTAATAGATACTACTGGATGTTCCGATATGCATGATTGATTGATCCTGATCGATATGATAGATGATTTCCCTGTTGGGATCTCGGCATGTTGCCGACTACCCGGTCACTAGACCGTGAGATTGATCATTATGATTTGCCCGCACTGCTGTACTTCACGAACATCAGCGGAGTCATGACCCGTGTAGATGTTCTTTACCGGTAAAGTGGTCTAGTGTACGACCCGTGACTCCCAGGTTAGTGCCCAAGGGTGCCGGAGTGATGACTCCCAGGTTAGTGCCCGAGGGTGCCGGAGTATGTCAGCCAGGTTGGTGCCAGGTTCGGCGAGATATCCCTGAGGTCTTGTGGACCAATATGGTGGCTTTTGATTGGATGTTGATAGTTTCCTTATTGACGCATTACTTTTACCTTATACTGTTGCTCAGTTTATTTCCAATATTAGTATCGGTAGACATGCTTTTATCATTTGCAGTTCCTTATACATGATTATTGTGGATACCTTTGATTTCCAGCATACATGATCTACCGCTCTTATGACTGATTATCACTGACATATCCTGATTTACAGTATTTCTTATCTGTAGTCCTGATGATGGATTACCTGCCTAGTTAGCCTATCTGTGGATTTTTGTTGATTATCAGTAGATCTTATTTGTTATTCAGCTTTACCCTATGATTTTTACTATCCGCAGATTATTGTACCCAGTAGGTACGATTAGCTATTTCTCGGCTCGTCGTGCCCACTGGGATACACTCCGGTGTGTCTCACACCCTCGGGTGACTGTTGCAGGTCTGTCGGGTGGTGAGATGTCGGGACGATCCAGTGAGCCTGTCGCGATAGAGCTGTCCCCCTGATGACATAGATCGATGATTGAGATCCCCGATTATCTGTAGTTGACTTTCATTTATGTTATTTCAGGTTGATGATAGTATGATGTTTGGATTATCCCTGATGATTAGTATTGTAGCAGTTGAGATGTTTATTGCTCTCTGATTGAGGATTGGATTAGCCTAGCCGTGCATGTATAGGAGAGACCGTATCCTTTCGGATAGGGGATTTCCTATATGTGTGGCGGTCTGTTACGCTCGTTTTGCAAACTCTGATTTATTCAAAAAAAAAAAAAATTTTCAGACCTGATTTTTAAACTCGGGGCGTGACAACCCAAGACTAATCTGATGTGATCGATATCCCAATAATCCCACATCGGATAGGAATGGAATTGTGATTGGGTATATAAGAGATATGGACACTAGTATAATAATAACTAAACTTAAGCATTTTGGTCAGTGGTTTAGGCTCAACGAGTTATTATTGCTAGTGGGCCGACTCGTTACATTTGGTATCAGAACTAAGTTATAGTCACTTACATCCACGGATTAGCTACCCGTGGAGGTGTTCTTTATTGGTAAAGTGGTCGAGAGTGAAACCCGTGAGCCCTCGATAGTACCTGTTGGTGCAGGGTTATGTTAGCCAGATAGGTGCCAGACAGTGGCATTAGCCTGAGGTACATGAGACCGAAAGTGGCATCAGCCTGAGGTCCTTGTAACCAAAAGTGGCATTGGTTGGGTACTTGGTTTTTATTATTGATGCATAGATCATATTATCTTTATTCAACATACTCTAGTACATATATTTCAGTACCCTTATATGCTCAGTATTGTGATTATGATTCTTGTCAGTTATTTGCTTATATATATCTATCTACCTTTACCTACTGACTTCTTACTATCCGTTATTTACAGTATACCAGTAGGTACGATTTGCTATTTCTCGGCTCGATGTACCCACTGGGATACATTTATATTATATCTCACACCTTTGGTGACCACTTTTTCAGATCAGTCATGTGCTGGGATGCGGGACGATCAGGAGAGCATTTATGATAGAGTCGTTCACTATTGTCAGCCACAACTGGCCAGTTATCGTCATTCTAGCCTTTCAGAGATTAAGTTTAGCTTATTATGTTTTGAGATTACTGTATCAGCCCTATGTTATGTTGTTTGGAGATAGATGATAGTAATTATGGATTTGGTTATATTTCCAAGTATTTGTGATGTTGGTTGTGTCGTTACTATCTCTGATTGTATAAATATACTTGCCTAGCCGAACGTGTATAGGAAAGACTCTGTCCGAATGGATAGAGAATTTTCTATGCATGCGGCGGTCTGTTCATGCCCTGATTTTCAAGCTTAACTCTGATTAAAAAAAAAAAAAAAATCGGTTTTCAAATATGGAGTGTGACATTATATTTTATTCTTTTTGTTTTTGCAAGTGCGTCTATTTTTACTGTCGTTTATTTTTCGCGGTTCATACTCTTTTTTCCTGTCTTTTTGCTCGATTTCATATATATTAGTTTTAGACATTTCGAATCTGTAGTTTATTTAGAATTTTCAGACAAAAATTATTTAGTAAGCACTAAATATTTTGTGATAGAATTTAGTTTTAAAATTTTTGTATTTAATAGAACAAAATATGTTGTACGAAAGCATTTACTTTATAATAGTGTTTTTATTTTAGCGAATTTTCTTACATTTGTTAAACAACTAGATCACCATATTCAATTTAAAATTTCGCACGTGGCCCTTCCATGTCCAGCGTGATGCTCGCATGAGAGAGAGAGGGTAGGCCCGCAATTCTAATTTTATTGGGACTATTTATAAAAAAAGAATATTTGAGGGGCTAAATGCAAAATCAAAACAAACTTTTTTTTTGAAATAACCCTCCCAACTTTTAAAATTTGCAAAATGACCCTCCAAAAAACTTATTTGTAAAACTAACCCTGCTTTTGCCAGCAGGGCGCCACGGAGGAAAGTTCTTCTGATTCAGCGCCTTCAGTGTTTTTGCTGAAGGCGCCGAATGATTAAGCGCCTTCAGTGTGCACTGGCTAAGTGCTTAGTGCACACTGAAGGCGGTGAATGGTTCACCGCCTTCAGCATATATGCTGAAGGCGCTGAATGGTTCACCGCCTTCTGTATATATGCTGAAGGCGGTGAACCATTCACCGCCTTCGGTGTGCACTGAACACTTAGCCAATTTTCGCGAAAATTGGCTAAGTCGTAGGCACCGTGGTGTATATGTTAAAAGCGCTGAACTATTGAACGCCTTCAGCATATATGTTAAAGACGTTGGATCGTTCAGCGCCTTATTCTCCACTAAAATCTCCCCCACGGGCTACAGTGCCCTCACTTTCCCTCTCTCCCCCTCTCCCGCACAGTGCCGAAGCCCTCTTTCCCCCTCTCCCGCATAGTGCCGAAGCCCCCTCTCCCCCTCCCGCACAGTGCCGAAGCAGAGACGACTTCCCTCTCTCCTCCTCTCCCGCACAGTGCCGAAGCAGGACCCGAAGAACATTGTCGCCGTCACCGAGAGGAAGCGCATTGTCGCCGTCGCCGTCGACGAAGCCTATTGTCACCGTCGCCGAAGCCTTTGGTTGCCGTCGCCATCGCCGTCTCTCTCGCTCTCTAGATCTCTCACTGTGAGCCTCTCCCCCCCTCCCTCTCTCTCCCTCTCACTATGAAAGAGGAATCTCTCACAGTGAGTGAGTCCCATTGTGAGAGAGGTTCTCTCACAGTGAATGCTCACTGTGAGAGAACCTCTCTTACAGTGAGAGATCCCTCACTGTAAAAGTTCTCTCAAAGTGAGCAATCTCACTGTGAGAGATCCCTCTTTCACAGTGAGACTTATAGTGACTCACTGTGAAAGTTCTCTCACAGTATTTTGAAGTGCTTAATTTTTTGTGTAGTTAAAATGGCTAATCGTCGTATGTCACTAAGTGTTCATTGGGATGGACAATTAGTTATCGATGAGAATGGTCCAAAATATATCGGCAGTCGAAAAAAATTAATCGTTATACTTTCTGATTGTACATATACTAGTTTCGAGACGAGAATGTATCGTTTAACAAATTGTACAAGAGAAGAATTTCGTTTAAAATTCACTATTTGTTGCCCCACTGTCGGTAATGAATATTTAGCTCATGAAATAATAGATGATGAATCATTGGAAGGAATGATTGGATTATTTGAACATTATGGTATTGTGATGGTATACATTGAGAAAGAGCTACACCCGTCGGAGAATTTTGAACCGCAAGATTATTACACGAGAATGCTCCACAATTATATTGATGTGGGTCCTTCCGCCAATGTAATGGGTGATTAAAATATTCCAAGCGAAGGTGATGTAAGAATGACAAGGTTAGTAAAATAACATAATAAATTGGTGATTTGTAATCTTCTTTAAATGGACTTAATCATTATATATACTGCAGAGAAAGTGAGTTTTCGCCTATTGAGAGTGTTGTACCTTACTCAGTTAGTAGTGTGCCACCAACGACCACATGTGTGCCACCTACGACCACACATACGCAAGCCACGACCTCACGTGGACAATGCACGACCTCACGCGGACAGTGCACGACCTCCCGTCTAGAACCAAGGATGTCTCATTTACAACTAGAACCTTATGATTGAGGGTAAGTACAAATCAAATTAAATTTTAAATTAATGGGATGTGGAGGTGGCAATGTTGAAATTTTATTTTTACCAAATGTGCAGGTTATCTACTTCCTATAAACATTGGAATAATGCTGATATTAATGATTTTGGTACTAATGTTGACGAAGGAGGTGATAATATTGACGAAAGAGATTGTAATGTTGACGGGGGTGGTGATAGTGATATTAATCATGAGGATTCACCAATCAATGATGATCAGAATAGTAGTGAGGATGACGATTTGAACGATCCATCCACTACAAAAAAATTGTAATTTAGCGGCATCCTATAATTGCCGCCAAAAGTTTAAAAAGTGCCGTAAAAACTATTAGTGGCATTTAGTAATTAGTGCCGCTTATACTCGTGTTGGTGAATCTTCTACCGGCATTTAATTAAATTGCCGTTAAAATTAAGTAATTAGTAACATTAAATAAATGCCGTTATATATGTGGTTATTAGCGATATTATTAAATGCCAGTATTTTTTAATTATCTACAACACTAATAAATGCCGGTAATTATTAGTTTATTTGCAATATTATACAAATATTGGTAATCTATTGTTAATTCCGGTATTTGTGAGGACCCGGAATTCCCACGTTTGGATTACTGTTGGATCTGCGGCTTCTGGAGACCCATGTTGGGTGTTAGAGGTGTTTGCGCGCATATTGGACCCAAGATTTGGACTCGGCATGAAAAAGGATCAAGTTTGCTTTCCCGGGAATTTTTGAGAAATTTTAGAAGTGGAATTTGGCAAATCGGACAGCGGATTTGGATTCAGCGCGCGAAAACGCTCAAAATGGACTATTTACTTGTATTTTTCGGAGCTCGGATGACCCGGCACGGATTTCGAGGTCTTGGGTACTGTTCCGGCTGCCGGAGAGGCGCCGGCGGCGGCGGCGGGCGGCGGAGCGCGGCGGCTGGCGGCGGCGGAGGTGCGCGGTCCACCGCGGGGGCGTGCACCCGGGCGCTGGCCACGTGGCGCCTCCCGGTTGGCGGGCGCAGTGGGCGCGGTCCACGGGATGGCGCGGGTGCACGGTGGACCGGAGCGGAACACGTGGCGTGATGGCATTGGCTGGTGCTCGAGCGCGCGGTCCACGCAGCTGGCAGCTGGTGCCTCGGGATGCGGGCCCGACACGGGGCCGTGGGCGGCGCGGCCGCGCACGTGGGCGCGACGTGGGCGCGGCCGGGCGCACGTGGGCGCGAATCCCGAGGAGTTGACTCCGCGTTCGACGGCAGAGCTGGAGGACACGTGGCGCGACGCGGTTGGCCGCGCTCGCTGTTGCCTGTTCGGGGACACGTGTCACTCCAGGGGCGATTCGGGCGCAGCTGGTTTGGGGTACATTTTGGGTCACTGTAGCAGCCCGGAAGTTTCGGGCGCCCGGAAGTTGGGACAAAATGGGTATTTCAGGATTTGTTGAGTTGGGGCTATAAATAGCCCCCTTTGGCCTGCGTTTTGAAGGTTTTGCCGAGCTCTTCTCAGGCAGAGGTTTTAAGAGGAAATGTTCCTCACCTTGTGCTCCACCTTGTGATGGATTTACAGAATTTTTGGAGGCCTCGAGATCCGCGCTTTCTGCGACGCGGCGCACTGCGACGTTTCTTGGATTTTGGCTTCTACCGTCGCCTTTCAGTGTGGGAGACCCCCTGAGCTACCCCGATGGAATTTTGAGACGATTTTTGCGGCACCGCGTTCACGAGAGGTACGCCTTCGATTTCCGTGTTGATCACCTTGATTGATTCTGAGTTCTTGGCACGGTTTACGAGGCATTTCTAAGCCACTGTTTTGCTGGTGGATTTCTGGACAGCGGAGGCTTGCCGGAATTTTATCTCCGCAACCGAGTGTCGGATCGAGACGAGCCTATACACTTTTTGGATCTACTCGTCGCAAGGATTATCATTGTATTTTTCCGGGATTTTTCTGAGGCTTGCCCGAAGGTATACTTTTCCCCTTTTATCTGTGTTTGAGTTTACAGTTGTGTGGTTGTGAGTGTTTGCGCACCTGTACTGTGGAATTTGTAACTTGGCCTACGGGGCTCGGATTTGGGCGTGCAGGTACCCGTTTCGAAGGTCTCGACGAGACACTCGCGGTGATATTTTTATTGGAATTTTCAGGGCACTTTATGCAGGTGGGAATTTCAGATCTTCAGGACTGTCTTCTGCAGATTTTTGTACTTGGTTATTTTGTGGAATAAAGTGTAACCTTGGACCTTTTGTTGTACCCAGGAGTATTTGCGGATGTTTGTGAACCCGTTGGGTTGAGGATTAGTGGAGGTTGTTGCTTCTGGTGTTTTCAGCTGTGGAACTCCGGACAGTTAGCATTTTCTGGTGGGTGGCCTTGTCTTCACGACCTATGGACTGTGCATTAATTCTATCTGTGTAGGGACTTGCATGTTATAGATGTGTTTTATATAGCATGCTAGATTATAGGAATTGATGTTCCTGATGTTGATAGATCATCATGTATTTATTGTCCTTCCCTACAAGCTGTTGATTATTGTTATCTTGGAATTTGACCTAGCACCCCTGTCATATGATTGCATGTGTAACCAGACTGGTAGAAAACCCTCACTTGGGCTAGGGTTATTTCTGCTTTAGACATCCACACTTCTATCTTTCCTGGACATAGTGTTCTTCCTCGCCCGGGTAGTGGGCCGAGTGGTCAGGAGTTATCTTTTAGTGTGGGATGCATGTTACACTCGTGCTTGGGAGCAGAGTGGCGTCTGGTAGATGTAGTTGGTTGTTCATCTGTAGCGGGAGCCGTTTGGGTAGACGGCGGTCCCGAGATGTTTTATTTTTCTTGTTTTATCTGTCGCCGCTGTGCTAGTGGCAGCGGTAGATCAGTGTTAGCAGAACCTTAAACCCAGAACCTTTTTGGACACACATATGATTTTTGTCAACCAAATATTTTCTTCCAAGCATCGTAGGGTCGCCTGAGTCTGTTCCTGTTTGATTGGACGAAGGCATTAGCCCTTCGAGGCTTAGATATAAAACTTGGTTTCAACTGTTTTCCTAAGCAGAACTAAAAATCATTAAATATGGATTTCTTACAGATCAGATGGCTTCAGTAAGAAATGTCACAGTTTTTCCTATAAATTAACCACCGAGATGATTCGAGTGGTCTGGGTTCTAAGGTCTGCCTTTTCTTGGGACGAGAACAACGAGAGGCTATGCCTAGAGCCTGTTCTTGTTTGATTTAGGTTGTAGGTTCTAGTCTTTCGGTGTTCCCGGACCCTTCATTGGGTCAGTGGTTGAGATGTTCGGCCTGTTTGGCCTGTTGAGTCAGCTGTTCGCAGTGGATGCGATGTCGGCCTGTTGAGGCAGTTGTTCGCAGTAGATGCGACGTTTGGCCTGTTTGGCCTGTTGAGACAGTTTCTCGCAGTGGATGCGACTTGGTGCCATGAGTTGGCAGAGTGTGATCTAGAGGTTGTTTCTCTGATTTAGTGGTGGAGGTGGTTCTCCCACTTAGCCTTGAGGATCTTGGGGTTCTGGCAGATCGAGTCGTGGAGGTTTCCCGACTCAGCCATGGTCGTGAATTTATCAGATTGAGTCGTTGAGGGTTCTCCGACATAGCTGTGAGAGTGTGTTGGGCTATTCCTGTTCGAGTCGAGGTTCTTTTTCCGACTGAGTTGTGCTTTGAGCTTGGAGTTACCGATCTGTTTGATCGTGGATCATAGCCTGCATGAGCCACATTTGAGCTTGACAGAGATACTTTACAGAGATACTTGAGATGGGTTACTTTTTACTCGAGCGGGTCGCTCCCCTCGAGTGCCACTCCGGAGTAGGCGAGACCGGGTTGTTATACCGGCGTGAGATTGAGCTTTTCTATCGCGACTTGTCGTTGCATTTGTCCCTCTGGCTGTGCTGGTGTTGGCAGTCATGGACGCCCTACGTAAGTCCGCTCCTCCGGGACGTAACGGCAGTAGATCCTACGTAAGTCCGCTCCTCCGGGACGTAACGGCAGTAGATCCTACGTAAGTCCGCTCCTCAGGGACGTAACGGCAGTAGGTTGGCGCAGGCTTGACTGGACCCGAGGAGGCAGTCAGTTCAGATTGAGTGATCAGAGATGAGAGTTAGTTGTGGCATCATGTTCTTTCTGTCCCACTCTTTGAGCATCTAGATAGAGGCATAGTAGCTGTAGAGTTTACTTTTCCCAGCTTTCCTTACAGCACTGCTTTTGTTACTTTTTGCCTCTAGTGGACTTAGTGGGCAGACCGTCGGGCTTGTTGGCGGCACCCACTGAGAACTACTTGGGACGTAGTTCTCACACCCGTCGTGGTGTCTTTTCCCACATGAACTTCTACTCCAGTTCCTGTTGTTCCTGTTGCTGATCCTTCTGACCGAGGCGAGGGAGTCGCGAGCTAGTTCCCTACCCGTCGTTGGAGTGTAGCGGTACCCCTTCAGAGGAGAGCTTCAGTAGATTAGTTATTTTATTTTCCTCCTTTGAGAGACTGTTGTAGTGAGGATTGTTATGTATTGAGAGCCTGTACACTGATGTATTTATTGGAGATACCTCCCGGTTGAGTTCTGAGTTTGTATATGAGGATTCTGCATGATTATCATTTTTGGGAGACGGACATTGTTGTGTTATTTCCAGTTGTACAGTGATTGATTTAGTTATACAGCAGATTTTTATTTATAGCTCTGATATCTATTTAGCTGTAGTACTTTTCTTACAGGTAGGACGCTTCACCTATGCGGGTTTGGCATAGGTGGCGGATCTGTTGGCGAGCCGGGTCGCAGTTTCGACCCCGGGGCGTGACAGTATTAATAAATGCTGCTAATTCTAAATATTTTTAAATTATATTTTTAAATAAATAAAAATAATATAAATTATAATTTGCACTATCATAAAATAATTAAATCTTATCAATTTCAAAAAATATAATTTCAATGGATAATATGATATTTCAATATTTTCATATGACAAGTGACATAAATCGTACATAACAAAATAACAAAAATAATTTACTAAGCTCATTTTCAATTAAACAAACAATAAGTTAAAAATCTTTAGTCCATTCAACATCCAAAAAAATAACAAATGACCACAAAATTTTCTAAACACAAAAGTACTAATACGTACATAAATAACGCATCCAAATAGGTCACACGACATAAAGTTGTTTGCGAATATAACAAAACAGCTTAAAATTGTTTAAATTTTCTTGAATTCCAAAGGTATTATTACTTGCGTTGAACCTGTCAAAAAAAGAACACGTTAAAAATTAGTTTTAACGAGTCAAAAGTCTATATATTAAATAATAAAATTGACGAAAGGAAACAAAATATAGGTCAAAAGTCTATATATTAAATAATAAAATTGACGAAAGAAAACAAAATATAGGTCTTATACATATATATATATATATATATATATATATATATATATATATATATATATATATATATATATATATATATATATATATATATACATACATACACATTCCTTTTTTTTCACAGTAAATATCAATGAATTTTTAAATTAACTTGTTTAAAAAATTTATTGATTTTATTTTAATTGACTCTTTTGCACATTCTCTTATTATATTTAGTAATAAAAAATTATAATGGGAGGAAGTCATGTTCATCCTCTTTTATACTTAAACCATAAATAAATGTGGGTTTCAACTATATTTTTTATTTAGTCTTCTATTATATATTATTTAATTTGTTGCATAATCATACAACCTAAAAATAATTAAATCTATTATCAAATAATAATTTTAAAATAAAAACAATAATTTTTTTTTAAAAAAAATTAAATCAACCCATCTATTCCAATGTAATAAAAGAAAGCAAATAATTTTACAAAAAAAAATCTAAATTAACTTACCTTTTTCTTGGTAGAGTCCTGCTTGTGGGGCTCCTTCTTGGTAGAAGACAATGAAGAAAATCCTTTTCTTACACCCTGCGATTGGAAGGTAGAAAGAGTAATTTTTTTTTTTTTTTAGTTGGAGAGAAGATAATAAAAAAAATAAAAAAGAGAGAAAAAAAAACCCTAGAAAGAAGTTTTGCATATGAGGGGATGAAGACTAGGAGTCGTACGGCACAAGAGGAAGGAAGAAGTAGGCGGAATATGAAAAATTGATGGATAATCTCAGTTAGGTCCCTCAACTTATTAATTATTTATATCTTAAATAAGAATTTAAGATCTTTTACCAACATTTACTTTTAAATGCTAGTAATTAAAGTTTCTTAGTGGCATTAAAAGTAACTGCCGGTATTTAAACTATCTTTTACCGGCATTTAAAAATAAATATTGCTAAATATTCTTATTCACCAACAATAATTTGTAAATATCGATAAATGATATATTTAGCAATAATTTTTAATAAATGTCAGTATATTTTGTATTTAGCAACATTTACTTAAATATTGCAATGAATAGTGCCGTTGTATGTCAAATTTCTAGTAGTGATCTCCAGCTATAGATGATGATCATGATGGAGGGTTAAATTATCTAGCAAATATAGTTTTCAATGAAACGGACAATCCACAAATAAACAACGAATATGTAGATCCTGACGAGGAAATTAAATTTGTTGATCATCCGGAATGTTTTCCTACAGATAATAATTGAATAAATCAGTATGTTGTAGATCCTACAGAGATTAATATTCGACAAATCAATATTGGTCTCCCTAGCATTGACGGGACTTGGGTTGGACGTGTCATTCATGATAAGGCATTTTATTGGATGCTCTAGATTGGTGGCATATTGATCATAATGTACAAATGAAAGTATTGAAATCTACTAGAACGACTTACACTGTCAAATGCTTTGTAGAGGGATGTGCATGGAGATTACATGCTTCGGTACCTAAAGATACGACGTACTTTAGGGTAAAAACATATGCTGGTCCACACACATGTGTAATTCCAATGCTGAACGCGGCGCACCGTAATTGTAATTCGAGCCTTATATGTAAATTGATTCTCCCGACATTAAAGGCTAGACTTAATATGACGCCAAAAGAAATTCAAGACACAGTGCGATCAACTTTTCATATTGACATAACATATTGGAAGGCTTGACAATCAAGGAGTAAAGAGTTACAGCTTATTTACGGGAGCTAAGAGCAGTCATACACATACTTGCCTCGTTACCTTACTATGCTGAAGGAATGTAATCCTGGTACTTTATGGCGTCTGGATCATAGGTGGCCCGCTAATGGGATTTGTCGATTTGGTCATGCTTTTTGGTCATTTGGACCTTCAATTCGTGGATTCACACATTGTCGGCTGGTAGTGAGTATTGATGCCACACATATGTACGGCAAATACGAAGGTCATACTTTGATAGCGATGGCTGTAGATGCAAATAATGGACTATATTCTTTGGCATTTGCAATTTGTGAGGGGGAGAATGGCGGGAGTTGGCGATGGTTTATGTAAAATATGCGTCATTATGTTATCCGCGATAGAGCCGTTTGTATTATATCTGATCGATTTTCTGGATTGAGAGAAATAGTGGCTATTATCTATCCTCTAGGACAGGGTCACTCGCATCGTTGGTATCTTCGACACATGAAAGCAAATATGAATAAGTGCTTCAAAAATAATACTTTGTTAGATAAATTCTAGCAGATCGGAAGTGCTTCAACACCGACGGAATATTATCAGTTGAAGGAAGAATTAGATGTGTTGGATCACGATGCTTGGCAGTGGGTCCATGACCTTGAGAGATATAAAGAGTACTGGGCAAGGGCATTTGATGGAGGCCACCGGTTTGGATTGAAGACTACGAATCTTTCGGAATCGTTAAATGGGGTACTTAAGGGCAGTCGTGGTTTGCCTATCACGACTTTTGTTGCGACTACATTTTATAAGCTTAATAGGTATTTTTTTGATTGCCGTGATGACGGTGAAAGTATGACGGACATGCTAACCCCTAAAATAAAAATAATAATTATCGAAAGTATGGATACGGCGCGGGGACATCATGTCGTACGATTTGGACTAACATAATTTGAAGTAAATACTGGAGATTTCGCCTTCAAAGTGATCGTGAATAGAACAAATGCAAAATGTTCAAGTGGTGAATTTCATCTAACGGGAATACCTTGCTCGCATATCTTAGCAGTTTGTAGTACATCACAAATAAGATTAGACTATCATATTTTTTGTTCAGCCTGGTATAGTACGGACTGTTATTGTGAGACGTACGCACCACATTTTCATCCTGTTCCTGATAGATGGCACTGGCCACGACCCCAAGGCCCTTCGATTGTGCCGTCTCCTATACGAAGGAAAAAAGGTCGTCCACGATCTACACGTATTCATAATATAATGGATGAGGGGGGTGGCAAACGAGGAAAATGCTCCATTTGTAAACAAACAGGCCATTATAGGAGCACTTGTCCACAAAATGTAGAAAGAGTGCAATAAGGATGTCGGCGTGTGATTTCCACAATTTTATTTATCTTATCTTAATATTTTGTTTTGTTTAGCTATTATGTTACTAATATGTAGATTACATATTGCAGATGGCAGATGGCAGATCACGAGGACGCGGGACCAGTTGATATGTCGGTCCTATCACAGCAGCATCTCCATAGGTCAACATTTATCAGGACTGAGGTAAGAGCTATAAAATTTCATTTGATATTTATCATAATACAAATAAGCTGAATTGATGTAAGAGCTAACTATATTTTTTTGCATTACAGGGGTATCATGCTGTGCAGTTCTCAGAGCATGGGCGCAAGCTCAACCAGTGGGAGCTTGACCATCCAGCTGTACTAGATCTAATCCGACAGTCTGGATTTTACAGGGTAGCATGCCTGAGACGCGTGCAGCTGGATCATGCTTTACTAGCCGCCCTTGCCGAGAGGTGTAGACCGGAGACTCAGACGTTCCACTTTCGCCATGGTGAGATGACCGTCACACTTCAGAATGTGGCGGTTATTTCAGGTCTCCGTGTCGACAGTCCACTAGTGACGGGAACTGCACTGCAAGATTGGGTGCCTCTATGCGAGGCATTATTGGGAGCTGTGCCCGACGAAATCAATGGGTCGCAGATACACCTAACGTGGCTATATAAGCAGTATGGCCATATACATCTAGATGCTCCTGTATGAGTAGTGGCAGCTACAGCCCGTGCATATATATTATATCCCCACTGGACACAGAGTTCACCTAAAGTGGCTATCACTTTTGGCTGATTTTGATATCTGCGGGGCTTATGCATTGGGTGCAGCTGCCTTATCATATTTGTATCGAGCGCTAGGACCTGCCTCACTGTACGGGAAGTTTGAGTGTTGTTGTTTTGGGACCCTCTTGCAGGTATAATATCTAATATTTTGATTTCATTATTATGTTAATATTGGTATTTAATATTTTATTTATTATATTAAGCCGTTGGTGTTAATATATAGATTTGGACTTGGGAGCACATTCATATCGGCCGACTTACAGGCGTCCTAGCGCCACCTGATATAGTAGATCTCCCTCTGGGTTGCAGGTAAGATATTTATTTGATATAGTAGATTTTTGTATTTCAAATGTAATTGCAACTAATATATGTATTTTACAATCTAGATGGGCAAACGCTGGAGGACTACGCTTTAGAGCCAATGTCAGGACCACTGACATTGAGTTTTATAGAGATGAGTTGGATTAGCAGATAGAGACGTAGGTATGTACATGTTTTATTCAATACTTTAAATATATTTTTTCTAAACATTTTTATACTAACTGATCATTTTGTGTCATTAACAGGTTATATGGATGCTGTACACATATGAGATTTTAGCTGCATTACTAGCCTTCTGTGTACAGGGTTCTCAAGTCTGGCGTTCAAGAACAGTCATCATCTGTTATCACATTGTAGAGATGAATGTACTAGACAGAATCCTGCGGCAGTTTGGTCTTCTCCAGCATATACATCTCAATGTGGGAGTCCATCCGACGCGTGACATCACGTGGGCGTCTGGATGAGGATTGGATTGCATTTCACGCTGCACACATTGAGAGGTGGTCTGAGAGGCTAGATCATATTGTTGATCAGCTCCCGGCAGCTGGTGAGGACCCAGTGCAGGCGGCATCCATATACATGCGATGGTACAAGACGATGACGAGGAGATAGATATATCGTCCAGTATAGCGTCCTCCGCTGACTTTTCAACCCCGTGGGCATATCGAGAGGACACTGGTATAATAATTTATATATATAAATTTAACATATTTTATATATTTAATATAAATTTAATTTGTAAATTGAAATGTAGGCCAACACACTACGACCGATAGATACTACTATAGGCCAGTTATTGCATGATGAACTGTCGCCTACGAGGACATTCAGGACTCTAGCAGATATGCACGAGAATATTCATATGGTACTGCAAAATGTACCAATGCTATCTACTGTCAGAGTTTCAGAGGGACGAGGAGATTATGGCCATGCATCGTCCTCGAGTCATCAGGTACCTTCATATCACCAGAAATTTCAAATTAAGTATTCAAATTCAAATTAACTGACTATTTACGCCCTTTCAGGTGCCACGATCTCCATCTCCTCCTATTCAGGCCCCTACGATATTTTCCTCGACGTCAGAGTCGTTCCCGCCTCCTGTATCACGGACATCTTTTGCATCGACATATTCACGTCGTCGTCCCTCGTCATTATCGCCATGGGAGATCCAGCATATTGCTGAGCATGATGAAGGTGGTATTATCGAGGAGCTCGATGAGTTGGCAACCGTCGAGCATCTTGATGATATACCGATTATAGAGTTTGCTGTTCCTCGTGGGCGTGGACGTGGGCGTGGGCGAGGGCGTGGACGCGGGCGTGGGCATGGGCGAGGACGTCGAGGGAGAGGACGAGCTAAAAATTAAGTTTTAGCTCAATTTTGAGCTTGAGGGTGTATTATTGATATTTTTGTGATTATGTTTTTTTGTTGTTACTCAACTGTTATTTCTGAATATTGTGAAATTGTTCTACATAATTTCTGAATGTTTTATCTTAATAACTGGATGTTTGTGAAACTTGTTGTTGTTGTTATTTTTTATTCTGTTATGAAACTTGTTGTATAAATTTTGATTTGTTGAGTTGAAAAAAAAATGTTGGTTTTATTGTGGTTAAAAACGCTGAACCATTCAGCGCCTTTAATATAAACGCTAAAGGCATTGAATGGTTCAGCGCCTTTAACACTTATACCACCGGGCCTAAACGTGAAAATTAGCTAAGTTCTCAGTGCACACGTTGAAGACGGTAAATGATTCACCCCCTTCAATATATATATAGAAGGCGCTGAAAGCAACCTTAGATAGTCCAATCTGATGCCCTGCTGGCAAAAACAGAATTAGTATTACAAATAGTTTTTTTAAATGACCATTTTGCAAAATTTAAAAATTTATGGGATTATTTCAAAAAAAAAAAAGTCCAAACAAAAACCCTTGAAATCTCTCTCGCAATCCCGAATCCTAAACCCCTAAACCCTCGATCTCTCTTTTTGTCGCGCGCGCGCGCTCTCTCTCTCTCTCCTCACCTTCCCCGCATACCTACGTAGCCGTCACTCCTCCTCTGCCTCTTCCCTCTCTGCGCGGGTTATTTACAAAAGTAACCACCCTAACATTCTTAATTACAAAAATAGTCTCGTAAAAAATTTATTTGTAAAAATAGGCCTCTAAAAGTTAGGGAATCTAAATGCGGTGAATCATTTGCCGCTTTCTTAAAAAGCGATAAATGGTTCACCGCATTCACAAAATTTATCGTAGCCCGTAAAAGCGGTGAACCATTCACCGCTTTTAAAAGCGGCAAATGATTCACCGCTTTTAAAAGCGGCAAATGATTCACCGCTTTTAAAGATATAAATTAAGAGTCGAAATTTTTTAAAAAATAAAAGAATATATCACTAATAATAATTACGCAGCGAAATTAATTTTTTTTTTTTTTTTCTAACGGATAATTTTATCTTTTGTTTATTAAATATTAATATATTATTTCATAATATTTTTTATATTTTCAGATTATCTCAAATTGAATCGAAATAAATCAAAATTTAAAAATAAATTCATGTAATTAATAACTATTTAAATTAAGAATCAAATTTGAATTAATAATAAATTGAAACAAATTAAATTTAGAAAATAAATTAAACAATCAAATTTGAATTTAATTTTAAATTTTTTTTTTCTTTTAAATGAATATTTTCAGAATTTTATTTTGTTTACCCAAAAAACAAATCAAATTTTAAAAATAAATTAATTTAAAAATAAAATCATACCACTAATAATTATTTAAATCAAAAATAAAATTTTTATTAAGAATAAATTAAATTTAAAAAATAAATAAATTTTTTAAAAAATCATGCTGCTAATGAATAGTTTAACCCTAACTACGCCTACTTTTATAATTTATTTATACAGTATTATTTTTAAAATTATAATATAAAATAAGATTATTTAAAAAAAAAAAAAAATTCTTCTAAAATCCTTAAACCCTAGGCAAATGCCCTTCCTAATTCTCTCTTATCCACGAACCAAACAAAGCCTAGGGTTTAAGGGTTTCGGGAGAATTTTTTTTTTTTTTTTTTTTTTTTTAAATAATCTTATTTTATATTATAATTTAAAAAATAATACTATATAAGTAAAATTATAAAAGTAGGCGTAGTTAGGATTAAACTATTCATTAGCAGCATGATTTTTTTTTAAAATTTATTTATTTTTAAAATTTAATTTATTTTTAATAAAATTTTTATTTTTGATTTAAATAATTATTAGTGGTATGATTTTATTTTTAAATTAATTTATTTTAAAAATTTGATTTGTTTTTCGGGTAAACAAAATAAAAATATGAAAATATCCATTTAAAAGGAAAAAATATTTTAAAATTAAATTCAAATTTGATTGTTTAATTTATTTTCTAAATTTAATTTGTTTCAATTTATTATTAATTCAAATTTGATTCTTAATTTAAATAGTTATTAATTACATGAATTTATTTTTAAATTTTGATTTATTTCGATTCAATTTGAGATAATCTGAAAATATAAAAAATATTATGAAATAATATATTAATATTTAATAAACAAAAGATAAAATTATCCGTTAGAAAAAAAAAAAATTAAATTAATTTCGCTGCGTAATTATTATTAGCGATATATTCTTTTATTTCTTTTAAAATTTCGACTCTTAATTTATATCTGATTTTAAAAGCGGTTTCTTAATTTATATCTGATTTTAAAAGCGGTTAATCGTTTACCGCCGGTGACTGGTTCGCTATTAAAAGCGGCAAATGATTTACCGCTTTTAAAAACGGTGAACCATTTACCGCTTTTATAGGACTTCAAATTTTCTGGAAGCTTATAAATGCGGTGAATGGTTTACCGCATTTAAAAGCGGTAAACCATTCGCCGCTTAAGACTATTTTTGTAAAAAAAAATTTCACGAGCCTATTTTTATAATTATAAAAAATTTTAAGATTATTTTTAAAAAAAATTCTCTCTGCGCTCTCCCTCTCCCTCTCCTCCTGGCGTTTCCCCTTATCTCCTCCCAAACCCTAACCCGAAGACGCGGTGATCTCCGCCGCTGCCCCGATCTCCGCACTCGCCGTCGACGGTGCGATCTACACGAAGACGCTTCGAAACCCTTAGCGCCTTCAGCATCCCGCTAAGAGTTCCCCATCGACTCCTCTCCATCGCCCAACAATGGCCGGTGCCCGAGCCGAAGAGGTATGTACACATTTCTCCCTCTCCCTCTCTCAACCTAGTTTGATGAACCCTAAAGGAATCTTTGTTAGTTTCATTGATAGAATTTGATGATTTCGATTCAATTTGAATGGTGATTTCCCTAAGCAATACGATTAATTGAACAAACTAGAAGAAAACAAGCTATATGGAAGCACATGGTTAATCACATGGCAAATATTTTATTTTTATGTGTGTCAATGCTCTTTCGTCCCAGTTTCTGTCTAATTGTTGCAATAAATATCTCATACTTTTAGTTAAATGTATTTTTTGTAAGTAATTTATTAGTTTCATGGGAAGAATTTGACTATTTCGACTCAAATTGAATTGAAAATTCCCTAAAAAGTATGATCAATTGAACAAAGTAAAAGAAAACATGTTTTATGGTACTGAAAGATTCTCTTAATTGAATAGTTTGAGTTAGACATTAGGTTTCAGTTTGATGTTCAGGTTTGGAGTTATTGAAAATAGTGTTGGTTTCTATGAGGAAAACTGAAGTTTTTATAAATCTGAGCTGATATTATGTTGATAGGTGCTTGTTTAGTTTTTTTTTTAAAATATAAAACTACGCTAATTATGTTATTTTTTGTTAATTGTCGGCTGCCTTTTTTGGCAATTAAGTAATTTTACTCAAAAAACTACAGGAGTGCAACTCAATTTGGACGATGAATTCATTAAACAATGGGACTGATTGAATAAACTGAAAGAAAATTAGCTGTATTATTGTAAAAGATGTACTAATTGGATGGTAGGAAAAATATTGAGAAGATTATTCCTCGTGTAAATATTGCTGTATTTAAAGTTGCTAGTCTCCTTTTGCGTTATTCAAGAGACCATCGATTCCCATGATAAAAACTAAACTTTTCTTAGTTTGAGGTAAAGAATGATATTAGGTTGATCGGTGCATGTTTAGATATCTTTTAATAAAATTACCTCAATTAATTTAAGTTTTTTCCCCCTCTGTAGTCAATGGATCAATTTACAGATTTTCTGAATTTTATTGCTGAATTTAATAAACTAGTCAATGCAACAGTGTTAAAGCTATGGTTTTAATACCATGCTAAGCAGTTGTAAGGTTCATGTAATAATTATTTATTTTATATTGATAGGCGGCATCGGATACTGTGGAGTCGGTCCTCTTTAGCTTTTACAATGAGGAGGAGATCCGTAAAATCAGTGTTAAAAGGATCACGAAGTCCGATCTCCATGATACCAAGAATGTTCCTGTTTCTGACGGATTGTATGATCCGGCTTTGGGTCCAATCAATGATACTGATTCGTAAGTTTTAATTCTTTTGCTATTGTTGTTCTAGTTGTGAAATTCATAGATAAAGAATATTATGATTTTCATTATTAGTATTTAGTACTTCTTTAATAGGTTATTTTTCTTATATGCATGGCAAATGTCTTTCTTCTTTTTTTTTTTGGGGGGGGGTGGAATAGCCTGTTAGTGTGCATCCAGTTTCTTATTACTGTGACTGAGCACTAATTGAAATTGGCGTGACGCTATATCGATGAAGTGAAATTGGCATGGTGTTATATCAATAGTCTTATTAAATACCTGAAGCTAGGTTTCTCTAGCTATTCATATGGTTATCAGCTGGGTTTTGTCTCTGGCCAACTAGAAAAGCACTGATGTTTCAGCTTGATGCTCAATAACTTTGTTCCATGGGTAGTTAGTTATCCATGCTTTATAGAAAACGTAATTGGGCGGGTTCCTAGAAGCTGGTGTTGGTGTCGTAATAGAAAAAGTCTTCTCTGTAACACCTACATGCACGATGCAATCTTTGGCACATAGATCAAGAACCTACGAGCATAAACAATAACCTTTTTTGCCATCCTTCCCATTTGAAATTACTGAAACGACCTTGATCTAACATAATCAGTGTGACATGGCTATGCGATTGGCTTACTTGGTTGTCTACATGGTGTTGGTGTTAGGGAGAAGGCATTCTCATTATAGTGAGGCCTTCTTCATTCCAATATGTTTGATTGCAACTTTGTAAAGAAATAAATGAAAAAAATTACTCTTCCTTTTTGTTTGTAGTTTTAATTCTCGTTTATAAGAGCAAAGACTAAAACGATACATTGGATATGAAGAAAGAAATTTTGAAGAAAAGATGAAGCACTTTTTAAATGCTTACCTGAACTGAGGTCGTATATTATAGTTGGAAGATAAAAAGGAATATGTAGTGGTTATGTAAGTAAAGCTTTGTCTGAAGGAAATAGTGGAGTAGAAGAGCGTTTCAATTTGCATACCTTTAATGCATGCGCTTTAGACTAGATGAGAATTTCAATGAGACAAATGAAGATTTCTAACATTTGCCTACTAGTTCAGATCTATTAAGATATGAAAGAAATATTTCTTTTGGTTCTTTCTCTATGGCAAACTCAAGAGGAAATGGTTGAAAACTAAACAGCATATGTTTCTTAGCTATGTTTGCACTTATCCTGGTTTCTGATGCATGTTTTCTTGACCTTTCTATGTAGGTGCAAAACTTGTGGCCAGCTTTCTGTTCGTTGCCCCGGCCATTGTGGTCATATAGACCTTGCTAGACCAATTTATAACCCATTGTTGTTCAAGAGTCTCCAAACTCTTCTTCAGATTACTTGCTTCAGTTGCCATAATTTTAGGTTGGACCAAGAAAAGGTAATTCTCCCTCTTAATTTTTCCTTATTTAAGAATTGGCTTATCTGTAGGCTTAATTTTATCAGTTTGATCCAGGTTTTGATTTCATTCCCAAAGTTTCAATTGTAGCAGTTTAGTCCCTGAATTTTGATTCCAACTTCAATTATGTCCTCAGTATCTCAATTTCGACTCTGAAGCTTTATTTTGATTTCAATTTAATCCTTAAACATTCGATCCTAGTCCCATTTTCATCCTCGTGCTTGCTATTTAACAGAGAAAAGACCAGTGATGGTGGATAGTCTGTAGAAAGAACTTAATTTGTATTAGAATAAACTTCAGGGACTAGATTGTCGTAATTGAAATATGGGGAATGAAATTAGAATTCGAATCAAATGACAGGGACCACATTTGTTAACCTTTTAAAAGAATATGTTTGCTCAATAATCGTCATAAACAGTTCACCTATATACTACTTTTAGGTCAGAAGATATACTTCCCAGCTCAAACTTATATTAGAGGGCGACATTATTGGGGCTAGAAATGCAGAGGCCGGATCATGGAGTCAATTAAATCCTACTGAGAATGAGACTCTGAGTTCTGCTGATTGTACCGGAGAATCCTTTTCATCAAATCCGAAGCAACGAACATGGACTTCCCTTCAATACACTGAGGCTCTCTCAGTCCTTTCCAAGTTGATGAGAGAGAAACGTAAGAAGTGTATCAATTGCGAGACTAAAAATCCAACAATTACCAGTCCTACATTTGGGTGGCTGAATAAGGTACTTCTCATTTACGACTTCAAAATGATTGCTTTTACATCTTTGTCTCAACAGAGTACTGATTTTTTTTTGTAATTGATACATCAGCTTATGTTGGTGTTTTCTTTTATGTGATCATTGCTGTCTTTACTGTCAATGTGAAACTTCTAGTTATTCTCCTTCTGTTATATCAACCTTTGCTTTCCCCTTTTTAACTTCTATAGTGGAACTTCTCATTATCTTGAATACAATGTCCTAAATATGTCCTTTAAATATTTAGCTATACCAATGCTACGGATATTTATTTTTTTAATTGGGGGCAATTTTCAAATGAACCCCTCTAAAGTTTCAAATTTTCATAGACCCCCTTCAAAATCTAAAATATCAAGTATATCCCTCTAAATATATGAATATATCATATTTGTCCCTACTAGTTAGATTAATAAAATGACAATTTTACCGTCAATTATCCCTTGTAGGGCAAAATGTTAATGCATGTTATTATTCAGTTTTTTCTATTTGGTACGTACTTTTTAATTTTACAGCTTGTAGCATGAATTTTTAATTTCTTATTAAGTGTGTGATCTATCACTTATATTTTATTAGTTTTTCTTTTAAAAAAGATTTTTTTTTTATTAATAGATTTAAAAAATATTATAATTATGTAAATAGTTAATAATAGTCCTTCGAAAAATTTATTTACAAAACTGAGCTTATGCGGTGAATGATTCACTGCTTTATAAATACGGTAAATTGTTTACCGCTTTCTTAAGGCAATAAAATTATTTTTAGCGTTTAATGCTATACATTCTTTAGAGTTCTGATGTAGAAAATATATAAGTTTGGTGAAAGTGGTAAATCATTCACCGTTTAAGCCTAATTTTACAAATAAAAATTTTGGAGTTTATTCTTACAATTAAAAAAATTCTACAGGATTAGTCGCCCAAAAACTCCTTTAAAAAATTGTTAAAATTATGTAAATTGCTTTCTTTACAATAAGTTTGGTAAGTTTTTAACTTATTGGGGGGTAAAAATGGAATTTTAAAACTAATTTACCAAATTTGCAAGGAAATTTACCAGTAGGGGGCAGTTGAGAATATTTCTAATGTTTACGACGACATTGGAAATATTTTAAACTTTGAAGGGGCATTGACGACATCACAGTATCTCATAAGGCATTTAGGAAATTATCCCTTTTTAATTTAGCAAATCTTATGTTTATGAAAGTAAATGTTGGCAGCAGAATCTTTTGAGTGTTGATTGGAAGGAAGTATTATCTTGTTTTGATCGGCCATAAATGAATCAAGTAAAATTTCTGCAGTCTCAGCCTGATTTGTTGGATTTGTTTTTTACATTTTACATTTATGATTGCCAGTTAAGGGAATTCTAATTTGAACAACGAAATGAGATTGTCTTGTTTTATCAATTTTTATGAATTTGTAAGAGCGAGCATGGATGCACCTGTGTGAGTTGCAATATAAACATAATGTAAGTAATTTTTGTTGCTTGTTAGCACAGAGAGGCAATTATTTTGCTTCACTATGGCATACATGATGTTTACTACTTAAGGTCTATTGATCCGTGCTTGCTAATACTCATAATGTCTATCATGCTGTGTCTCCTCTGTCGGCCTCTTTTGATATTGCTATCCAGTACAACTATTTATAATAAATTTCTTTGTACCGTTTGAAAATTTTCCCACTGACCTTCTCTCCCTCAAAGCTAAGGAATGGATGATAGTGTGCGACTATTGGATGCTAGACATGGGTTATATTTTGTTGATCCCTTTTTTCACCCACAATGTGCTAGTTACTTTTATTCGGCAATACAAATTATGCAATGCTGAATTCAGATGCTTGGAGTACTAAATCTATAGACATCTTTTTTCTTGTTTCATTATGTGCAATTAATCAAATTTAGATGGCACTTTTCTGTCTGATTTTTTTACTTTTTTTTTTAATATTAACATACAATTTTAGTTTTTAAACTATACTTAGTATGCTTACCACTAGTATTACAGTTAATTAACATTTTTTTCTTGATTGTCTAGTTCTTCTGCTGATTTTTGGATTTCTTGTTTCTAGATTGTGCACTCGGCAGATATAAGGGCGAATATAATAGCTCGGTCTGAGGTTGAACCGTCCTCCACTGTGGAACAAAATGATGAAGCTGATACAAAATCAACCACAGCCAAAAGAGCTAAAGGGCAAACACGACATCTTCCTGATGAATTAGCTAAGCAGATGTTATCTGCTGGGCAGAAACATCTATTTCCTATGGAGGTTTGTTTATTTATAATTCTGCTCATGACTGAATTTCTTGTACGAAAGATTCTTCAATAGTTTAGTTGGCCATAATTGTGAACATTGTCGACTATTGTTTGAACTTATGCTAGGCCGAAAATGTTTTAGAGGCTCTGTGGAAGAATGAGGCGCGGCTCTGCATGCTTATATGTGATATACAGCAGAAAAGTTTAAGTGTATGTAGAAGGGAAAAAGGCTACGAGATGTTTTTTCTCAGGGCTCTTCTTGTACCACCAAGCAAGTTCCGTCCGCCAGCTGGGAGTTCTACCCGTGGGGTAAGCAGATCTGATCAATCATTGTTGTGACCATAATTATCCTGTACTTAAGATGAAAACTGCATATGGGTTATCTGCCAATTTAGTTGATGTAATTTCTGACGTTTGACGTCAGTTTTAGTTTCCTCGAGTTGCTATTATAACAATTTAGCTCCGAAGTTTGACATTGATTGTAATTTGATCCTTAACATCTTGATTCAACCCCCTAGTTTGACCTCGATTTCAATCTCGTCCCTAAAATTTTAAAATTTCAATTTAATGAGAAAAGTCTAACGATGGTGTTGACATGACACTTTTATAAATAGTAAGCTAAAAAAAGGACATTATCATTCTGCAGAGTAAACTTCTGGGGCCAAATTGTTAGGATTGAAACTATTAGGATGCATGTGAATTCCTGGTCAAACTTCAGGGACCAAATTGTAACCTTTTGTATATTCATTATGCCTTTATTATGGGTGGCATTTTTTTCTCTCTTCTTTCCATAATACTTTCCCTGGTAGAAGCAAGAACTATTTTTTTTTTAAACTTTATATGCTTCTTCTCTTTCATCCGTCTTCCTTTTCCTACATTTTGACACAGAAATTTAACTAACCTATTCTACTGTTTTTAGGTTTTGGAACATCCACAAAATGTATTATTAAGTAAAGTTCAAGAGTCTAACATTGCTTTGCGGAATCTAATTGCGCTTGATCCGAATCATCCTGATATCTCGAAGAGATGGATGGATCTTCAAAGAAGCGTGAATGTGCTGTTTGATAGTAGTAAGGGCTCTGGTATGTATGTGCTATTCGTCTCTCTTTCTGCTGTTTTTGCTAGATAGACATTGTTAAATTAAAGTATGACAAGCTAGTTTATTTCATTGATATGGTTTCATAGACCGCGTTATAACGACACTGCTGGTGTTTTTACCTTTTTGTTTGCTAATCCTGCTTCTCATGCTCTGAAATCGGTCTTTAATTTTGTGGCTCTCTCTCCAACTGCCGCTTTCCCTGCTCTTTTGGCCGATTGGAGACTGATAACGCCACGAATATATTTAATGCTTAGAGCCAAATTGGATCCAATCATGTGGTGAAACTCTTATCTACTCGGCCTTTAACTTGCAATAGGTGGGTTCAAAACTTCAAATATATTGAGGCCCAAGGGCATGACACATAGCTATGGGGTGTGCCAATGTCGGAACTCTTGTGCCAATGGCACGCCACCAACACATTGGCATGATTTATTTATTTTTTAAAATTTTTTATGAAAACTAGTTTTTAAATTGTTTTAATATTTCTTATAGCTATCGAAATAGCTCAAATGTTTTCTCTCTCACACAATTTAGCAAGAATAGAGTCAAAACGATCTTAATAAATTAAAATCTTATATAATTTATAAAAGTGTATGCATGAAAACAAAACTTAAGTCATAATTATATAAAATTTATAGTTAAATTCACGATATCTAAAATAATAAAAAATATTGGGGGAGATCTTATTATTCTTATTTTTTCACTAAAAGACGGGCTCATTATGCATTTGAGTTCACTAATTGCAACAAATATTAATAGATTTACAAGATCTATATACTTCAAGTATGGGAAAACCTTTGTAAAATTTTTGTCTCAAAAGCACAAAAAAACCTCAAAAGCTAAAAAAAGAAAATATTTTGTTGATATGGTATCGACACGATCCCGTGCCTCGACAGGGTATGACACGAGTGGAATGGGGCGGCATTGGTAATCCTTGTTAAGGCCCTTTAGAAATGCGATGGCCACACACACTACTTTGATGCTTTAGAGGATAGTGGGAACTCTTGCCATAGAAATATCGACCAGAGGCTTCTCTATTGGCTGTTCCCGTTGCCATTTTAAATTAAAATATAACTGGCTACCTGCATTCCGTCCTCTATTCTCATGTTATGGACGGATATGAATATTATAGATCAACTGAAATAGAGAGAACTAAGGGATAGATAAGCACATATTCGTCATGTAATCCTTGAATATCAACTCCTCCTAATTCTACGTTCACTTTAGTTGTGAATATTTTCTTATTGTCATTTGGTTAACACTTTTTGATGGAATAAATTAAGGTTCTAAGCTGAATTAATTTCTACAAAATATATACTATCATTGTTTATACATATTATAAGTTTGAAGAAACTTTTATAGAACTTTGTTCCTCAACAAAGCTCAAAAAAATGTCAAAAAATGTACAAAAAATTCATTTTGTTGATACGGTGTCGGCACAACCCCGTACTATGTGCTGACACTGCCCTGGCACTGTACGACATGGGATGCACAGGGCGGCGCAGGCAGCACGGGCAATCCTTGCATCTCATGTAGTTTTAGTGTGAAAGTTTGTCTTTTTCTTGTCCTGAAATAAATTATTGAGCTTTTCTTCTAATGTGTAATAGAATGAAATGTTGATGACAGTCAAAAGTGAGAAGGAGACTAGTGGTATACGTCAGTTATTGGAGAAGAAGCAAGGGATACTCCGACAGAAAATGATGGGAAAGAGGGTTAATTTTGCATGCCGGTCGGTCATTTCTCCTGATCCATACTTGGCAGTCAATGAAATAGGAATTCCTCCATATTTTGCTTTGAGATTGACATATCCTGAGGTAACCTCCTGATTTAAGGACTTCCAAAAGAAGTTTGTTCTTTGACCTAATTAAATCAGGCAAAAATTTAAGCACTCACAGTTACAGTGTATGCTTTGTTGTGATTTTGTTGTACTTGTTATTATATAACTCACAGAAATACATTCTCAGAAGTGTGCATGATGCATTGAAGTTGATTTTGTTGCTTGTCTTATATTTGGGATTTGTATATGTATTTTTACAAATTTATTTATTTACAACAAACCTTTATCTCATCTAAATTTCCATATTACGCTCGGAAGTGCAGTTTATTACAAAAATGCCCTTAACCTTTGGAGTTCTCCACCAAAATTCCTTCAAGTTTGGGAATTATCAAACTCATATATGGAAGAGGAAAAGAAAGAGGAGAGGGGGGAGGGGGGAGGGGGGAGTGGTGTTTTGATTTTCTGAAGAAGAGCTTTTTTCAAGCAACAGTGCACAAGTTTTGAGCTGAATGCTGTGATATGTATGTGAATATATATATATATATATATATATATATATATATATATATATATATATATATATACTGGCTACTATTGTATTAATAGCATTAAGCACTTGGTGCTATCAAGTTTTCTATCGTTAGATCTATCCCTTTGATCATTTCCACCCCTTAGATTACACTATTCCACCAACCACCTACTAAACTTTAGGGGACCACTATCGTCCTAACCGCACATTTCTTCATCCAAGGGCCGAAAACTTATTAGCACCAATGACTGGTGCTATTAATAGTATAGCAGTTTAATTCTCTCTCTCTCTCTCTCTCTTTCTCTCTCTCTCTCTCTCTATATATATATATATATATATATATATATATATATATATAAAATTGGGCTGGAATACTCTTAATAATATTTGGCTGTGGATACTATCAAGATTTTAACCCTTAGATGAAAAATTGTAGGGTTGGGATGAGAGTGGTCTTCCTTGGGTTTAGCGGGTGGTTGGTTGAATAGCATGATCTAATGGGTGGAATTGATCAAAATGTAGATCTAATGGTTAAAAACTAGATAGTACCAAGTGCTTGGTACTATATATATGTGTGTGTGTGTGTGTGTGTAGAAGGAGGGAGCCTTGTATACTATCGGTAGCATGGAGTTCTTCGTGCTATTGTAAAGTCAACTAAAGAGAGAGAAAGAGAAAGTACAATAGCACGGATCTCAATGCAAATCCAATGGTAAAAAAATCACAAGTATGGTTGGGCATGTGCTTTTGAAAGTATATAAGCCCTACTCTCTCTCTCTCTCTCTCTCTCTCTCTCTCTCTCTCTCTCTTTATATATATATATATATATATATATATATATATATATATATATATATATATATATATATATATATATATATATATATATGTTTCTTTTTTTAAAATTTCATGTTTGAAAAATAGAATTTCTTGTCCCTCCACCATCATCATAGTATTTCAAACTGCTTGATTGCTAATTGTGAATTCACTACATATCCAAATTTTGCATCTAACACAAACGCATATAGGTATATTTGAACATGTTTTCTATTTGTTTCTTTACAGTTTGATACCTAGTAATGTACTGCTTGGCAAATATATACTGAACAACATCTTACAGACATGTTTTGCCAATTTTTTATTCTTTTTTCGGCCTTCACCACTTTGCTCGGCATACAACAAAATTAATGCTGAAATATACAATTGCAGAGAGTGACACCATGGAATGCCAATAAACTACGTCATTCCATCATAAATGGTGCGGATATTCATCCTGGCGCTACACATTACAAGGACAAAGAGAGCATGTATAAACTCCAAGTTGGGCCAAATAAACGTTATGCAATCTCCAAGAAGTTACTTACATCTAAAGGAGCTATTGGGCAACAGGGAAAAGGGCCGGAATCCGAGTTTGAAGGGAAAGTTGTTTATCGTCACTTACAAGATGGCGATATAGTACTTGTTAATAGACAGGTAAAAGTTTCTGACATGTTTCTTGCCCATACTCCTTTTCTTATTTATTTGAATTGCAAATGGTTTAATAAATAATAGCTGCTATGAGTGGAGTTCTTTATTTCATATATTTTTCTTTTTTGCTTTTTCATTTTCTCTTATTCAATTTATTGTTATATATACTTGAAATTGAGACTTTGATGCATGCCTAATTGCATATATTCGACGTTATGGTCAACTTACACACGACGCTAATTGCATTTATTGGACATTATGTTCGAATCATATTGTAATAACCCAACTCTCACTATAACTTGTTAAAACCAAACTACCGGCCCAAATTGCTTAATCCTAGTTATTACAATTAAAGCCCTTTGTCCTTATATTTTCATACACAATTCTTTTCCCATCTTATGTGGGAATATCGGTGTGCCACAAACTCCCCCCATTTATACCTTGGCATCCTCGTAAAGTCTAATTTCCTAGTCATTCCCAAGCGATCACCAAGCGATGTGAGATCTATCTCTAACTTTTGGCTAGTAAATCAACTATAATATCAAAATTAATGACCCAACCCTCTAGTACTAATAACTTGTTGGCCCCTAACCACTAGCTCAAAATTCTTAATCTCAGTTATTATTACTAGTGTTCTTGATTCGTATAAACCCAATTTAGACCCTAACGAGTACGTCAGGTCCAATTCCCTAGCTTAAGATCACTAGATGACATGAGATTGAGAGGTGGCGTTTGCGGGTATAGAGGTGGCTCCCTCAAAACCGTGGTGTAGCACTCTACTCCTCATTAGCACTTAGCTCTCACACTTCCGGTTGGTAATCTATTCTGATGTAATGATCTAGCTGGCTAACACTAATAACTCGTTAGGCCCCAAACCACTAGCCCAAAATACTTTAATCCAACTATTGTTATTAGTCTTTGGTCCTTATATTTTGATACACAATTCTTTTCCCATCTGATGTGAGACTATTGAGGTGCCACATATACGCTAGCTAACTGAGACTAACATTTCCATGATTGTTAGAATTTATTAAATTGCTATTGTCTATTAGCCTCGGTTAACTAAAGAAAATAAACTACGCTACTGGAAAAACTATTTTTCTTCCTCTTTTTCATTTATGTATAAGATAGTTTCAACTTTCAACCCATTGAATAAATAGTTTCTTCTTATATTTCACTAACTTCCCTTTGTTTGTATAATAAGTTACTTTAAAGCTAAAAAGAGAGGCAACAATTTAATTGTCGTTGGAAGCATAACAGCTATAAATCCAATATTAAAAATCAAGTTTTGTGCACATTTTAAATTCGTTATTCGTTTTTTGAATTGTCAGCCGACTCTTCACAAGCCGAGCATGATGGCTCATTTTGTTCGTGTTTTAAAAGGAGAGAAGACACTTCGTATGCACTATGCTAATTGCAGGTTTTTTGCTATCCTTTCTTTGTATTTATTTTTCTTTTTTTTTTCGTTCTATATTGTAGGAAACTCACTTGAATTCGTTGTTTACTTAGTACTTACAATGCTGATTTTGATGGAGATGAAATGAATGTGCACCTCCCACAAGATGAAATTTCTCGTGCTGAAGCCATTAATATTGTAAATGCCAATAAGCAGTACATTGTTCCAACAAGTGGAAATCCTATAAGGGGTCTGATCCAGGTTAAAAAAAACTTTCGATATTTGATCTCTGCTTGTTTATTTAAGACATTGGAAGTCCATACTTTAGTTTTAGCAAAAGTCAGAACAACCAAATTTTCCAACTTTTAGGATCAAATTACCCTACATGACAGCGATCTGCATTTCTGAATGATAAATGCGCAAGTTTGTAACCACAGTTCCACACTTTAACTGTGCATTTATAATTCAAAACTATGCGTTGATTATTCAAAACTCTGCATCATGATCCTGTAGCTGAGGGACATTTGGTCCTTGAAGTTGAAAAGTTGCAAATGTTAAAAAAGGTCCGGTGCTTGAAAACATGGTCTTTTTAAAGTATTTATCTTAATCTGTTCTTCAGGATCATATTGTAAGTGCTGTACTACTGACAAAGTTGGACACTTTTTTGACCCGTGAAGAGTATCATCAGCTTCTCTATGCTTCTTGCGTGCCTACCTTTTCTTCCACTTCTCAAGGTAGTAGGTTGGGCCAAAAGGTTTCTTTAGCTAGTTTGGACAATGAGATAGAACCACTTCTTCCTGCTATTTGGAAGCCAAAACCACTATGGACAGGGAAACAGGTTAAATATTTACACTTCTTTTTTAATGCCTGGAGCTTTTTGTAATATTTACCGTCTATTGAGTTGTAACCATGAAACGTGGAAAAGCTGCATTTGTATTGGGCACAAGATCATCTATTTACATACCTCATTCTGTAAGATCCAAATTATTTTGAATATACCCCTTGGAAGTTCATGGGGGTTAATTATAATTAGAGGTAGGTTATTAAACAGGCGCATTTCAGAGAGTACGAAGGTATCAGTGTAAAAATCAAGTCCTTGAAGGACATATATGGAAATACAAAATTTGCAAGGATATACATGTACAGAAAAGTTTAGGGACCATATGATTTGTTAAGATTTTCTTTTTTTTTTCTTTTTTTTGTTTTAACTTGTGTATCTTTACAGGTTATCACTGCAATCTTAAACTATATTACAAAAGGCCGACCACCTTTTACTGTTGAAAGTAAAACAAGGATCCAAAAGGAATATCTAACTGGAAAAGATCACCCTGAACTCAAGTTGTATATTCATGACAATGAGCTCATACAAGGAATTATAGACAAGGCTCAGTTTGGAAAGTACGGCATAGTTCATACTGTCTATGAGCTGTACGGTGCAGATACGGCAGGAGTTTTGCTTTCTGTGTTTAGTCGCCTATTTACATTGTTCCTGCAGGTGATTTTTTTTTTTTTTTTTTTCATTTTTTGAGTACTTATTACCAAGGATTTAAGTATCCATCGGCACGGTCCGTATCCACTACGCCGTATCGTGCCAACAATATACCGGCACGATATAGCCTCCGTGCCAATGACATAGCTGAAAATCCTATTTTCTTTAAATTACTAAGTAATTTTCTTAATAAAGTTCAAAGGATTTGATAAAGATACATAATAAGTAATTAAAAAATTTTGTTGCTAAAGAAAATAAATATTTCATACTATAATGTGTCGGCACATATATATTCTTTGTGACCGATACTCATCGGCACCGCTCGGCACGCGCCGTGTCGTACCGTGCCGACAAATTTTTGGTACGACCCCGTGCCACGGCACTTAAATCCTTGCTTATTACCTTTATATTGTTTTACTATCTGATTTAATTGTGGCCATTGAGAACATATTATATGGTTTCAGATTCATGGGTTTACGTGTGGAGTGGACGACCTTCTACTGTTTCAGGGTTCAGATCTGCAGAGGAGTCGAATATTAGAAAAAAGTGAAAAATGCAGTGAAGAAGTTCATATGAGATTTACTGGTACTAAGGGTGGTGATCGAGGTATGTTTAATACTTTGAACAGCCCACTAGGATGCATATGCTAAATATTTATCCTTAACTTCCCACATTATTTACCAGAATTTTACTTAACATTCTATTTTATATGTACCCTTAAAAATCTGATTGTCTCTATTTGTCTTTCAAAATTTATTTCTTATAAACATGCTCTTATACATGTTAAATGTGCCCCTTTTCTGATAACTTTGCTAATTCAAAAACTCAACTTCCCCATGAATTGGATTTCTCCAATTTAAAATAAAGGTACTTGTAGGAAATTACACCTTTGATGGTTATATATGAAAATTCATATTTTTCAGTGGAATATATATTTAAATATGTATACCCCCATTATTTGTTCTCCAATAATTTTCCTGTCCACTTTTTCTTGGCAATTGCCAACTTGCATTCTTTATTGTGCTTCTTGTACTCGGTCTTCTGTTTGTACTTCTGTTTCAATTTCATTGATTCATTCACTTGTTTAAGTGTTTCAATCTCCTACTTGCTCCCTTTCTGTTTGTTGATATGGTTTTGCAGTTAAAGAGATTTCAATATTCACCAGTTGGCTGAGAATTTCTTTCTTTTCTTGGCATTAATAAATAACTGTGGTTTGTTAATTAGACTATTGCTTCTTTTTTACTTCATAGTCTAATTCCTCTAATTTCTATATGTAGACCCAGTGAAGCTGCAAAGGAAGGTCGAGAAAGTCATACGTAGTCATGGAGACTCTGCGACTGTTACCTTGGATAGAATGATGTCGAATTCTCTGAATGCTCTAACTTCTGAAGTGAATCAATTACTATTTCCAAACGGATTAGAGAAGCCTTTTTTAGGAAACTGCCTCTCTCTTATGACTGCAACTGGAGCTAAAGGTGGTTTGGTGAGTTCTTTTTCCTTTTCCTTTACATTGTCTTTCATTGGAGTTGGATTGACATAAAGAACTTTAGTTGTTGTTTAAGTTAATCAGATTAATAGCCTTCTGTTAGTACCTATTACTGCTGTCATGTTATCCTTAATTTGATTTCTCCTTCTCTATTTACGCTTTGCTATATCCACAGTGTTAGCGGCAGAATGAAAAGTAGCTTCTAATTATTACTGTGCATTTATTCGAAGAATGCAGAGTGATATATAGATATAGATACGATATGGATATAGGTATTGAAAGAGATGTCATATACCATATAGATATTGATTTAAGCTTAATTACGCTCTACTACACTGTTCTGTAGTTTTTTTTTTTTCAGTTGTTATATTGTACTATTTTTGTTTCAAAGACACCATTGTATTATTATATTTTATCAATTTCTGCACTGTATTTTAGATTTATTTATTTATTTAATTTTTACCTTGTCTTGCTTTTTTCTCATAGATATCACTGAACTTTTCTTTTTTCTTAACTAATCTCTATATTACTGTTAACATGTTTACTATTTTAGATAAAATCTAACAATTTTATTAATAGGCACCGGTTAAATAGTAGAAAAAATATAAGATAAATCTCCATGATAGACTCATTGAAAGTTTCTATCAAGTTATTTTTAATTATCTTTTTGCTATTTTATGTATTTTGTTCTTTCTATGTCAAAATGAATTGAATTTATGCTCTGCCACTTTTGATCCGTAATTGTTAATAGCTCTTATATAAAATTATAGGTTTATTGCTTATAGTGTTGGGATTGAAAAAAAAATGATAGTTGAGTGGTGCTTTTGACAAACAAAATTGTACAGTGTAGAAGTGAAAAAATCTATAAAATACAGTGTAGTATAGTTAAGCCTATAGATTTATACGAGACAATTCTTGCACAGATTTGCATGCAGAGTTGCAGACACATGCATGCGCACATATATGTGCATGTATATGTTGTGCCCTTGTAGATTAAATGAAGTAGCCTAAAAGTCACACGAGTGAAGCATTCAAGAAGTACCATTAAAGTATCCAAGCTGTATACATTCAATTCATTTAATCTCATATATATGTAAAAATATCCAAGGCTTATCATTGAAGTACCAGTAAGGTCATATATGACACATCCTCCGGTATATGAAGTATCTTTGCTTGCTATTCATAGTTTCTACCTTCAAACATTATTTCTCATTTGATGTACCATAATGTGCCAGTGGACGGTATTGCAGTGAGCAAATGTTATACAGAATTCTTGTTTCCTGAATGCCTTTCGACTGTAATCTTTGGATGGCGTTGATCAAATGTGAAGAACTTTCAGTCCATCTTGCCTGACTTTTTGATTAAGATTATAAGATATATGTTAAGTATTTCATAAATAGTTTGCAAACTTACTTTTCTATTCCTTTTTATACAGGTGAATATGACACAAATTTCATCTCTGTTAGGACAACAAGAATTGGAAGGAAAACGTGTCCCGCGCATGGTCTCTGGAAAGACGTTGCCTTGCTTTCCGCCTTGGGATACTTCATCTCGTTCCGGTGGATTCATCGGCGACCGCTTTTTGACTGGCCTTCACCCTCAAGAGTATTATTTCCATTGCATGGCTGGTCGCGATGGGTATAACATGTTTCTCATTTGGTATATCATATTGGATTGTCCCTGTGCTATCCAGATATTATGACCTAGTTCTTGACCTTTCCACTTAGACTTTATCCCCTGAACTTTTTCTTATGAAAGTTTTTGTTATTAATGACTTTTCCCTATAAAATGATCTCTTTTTTTTCATCATTTTTTTCATCCTGTTTTAGTAATAAATGGCCATTTTTACATTAAATCTTAGATTTCTTTTTTCTTTAGTTAGGGATGGAATAGATATGAGAAAGCTGAGGGACTTTTATGTGTCTAAGTAAGTAAAAAGTTGTGGGACTAAGGTGCAGTATGAGGATAGCACAGCGACCATTTTGCTTATATCTTACATTACTCATTTGGAATAGTTCTGTCCAAAATAGTAAATTAATGCCGCATTGAACAGTGTTTTACATGTGCAGACTGGTGGACACTGCGATTAAAACATCTCGCAGTGGTTATCTGCAAAGATGTCTTATCAAGAATCTCGAGTGCTTGAAAGTCTCTTATGATTATACAGTTCGTGATGCGGATGGGTCGATAGTCCAGTTCAGTTATGGGGAGGATGGTGTCGACGTCCTTAAAACTAGCTTTCTTGCCAAATTTAGAGAACTTGCCGATGTAAGCTCATAAATAGTTTATGCAACATTATCTGCTTACATGTATATCTCTTCAAAATCTGAATTTACTGCAAATCTGAATTATCCTTTTTTTTTTACAAAAAATGCATTCCCTTGTGTGAGCACGAAAATAGTATCAGTGCACTTTGCTCTTCTTGACATGCAAAAACCTACTTTGACCCTTCAATGTGGAGACTATCAGCACTGAATCCCCTTGTTGCAGTTTTTTTTTTTAATTCAGGTTTTGTTTGCTACTTCGAGAATATGGTCTGAAATACCTGTTGTATCCTTTTTTAGTGGGAAGATCACATTGTAAGACTTACGAACATTTCCTGGATGCAGAATATGAAGGGCAGGGGATAAGTGCTGATAGTCTAAAAATTTAGGGTTTAATCTAGGTTGTTAATCCTCAGGAGGGCAAAATGTCAATGATGTTATTTTTCAGGGTGGTTTTCTGCAATTGAACCAACTATTTTTGATGGAACCTCAGCTTGAGATGAGAGTATCTTGTATAAGAAACTGAACTTTCGAGGGGTATATACATAAATAATTAGGTGATTTTACTGCAATATGTATGCGAAAAGCCCAATTTTGAATCTATCCTTTTCCCAACTTTTAAGACCTAGCATTAATGTTTTTTTTTTTGTCTCTCAGAATCGAAAAGTTATTATGGACAGGCTTAGCAATCAGCTTGGTGATGTGCATTTGTCGAAATCTAATGGTTTCATCAATGAATTGCCAATTGCGCTGAGAGAAAAAGCAAGTGAATTTGTTCATCTATCAAAAAAGAAACAGCAGTACCGCCATGAAATAAAGCGAAAGGACTTGATGAAGTTATTGAAGGTCAAGTATTTAGCCAGTCTTGCTGAGCCTGGTGAGCCCGTGGGTGTAGTTGCTGCTCAATCTGTTGGAGAGCCATCAACTCAGATGACGTAAGCTCTCTTTTTTTATTTGGTCCTACATTGCTTACAATGCACATTAAAGAGTTGAAGATGTTTTTATCATTTATTTAAGTGATGATATTGTTTTCTCAATAATTTACAGTACACATCTAAAAGGTACAACTGAATGATCAATTGTATGTCTGATAAATATTAGTTATTTATCCTTAGTAGTACATAATTTTATCATTAACTTATAATAATTTTACTTTTGAGATTTATAAATTAATTGAATAAATTATGCTTTCATTATTGTTGCTAAATTACTATTTGTCTTTTACTTATAATACTAGTTTTTTATCCTGTATATATACTTAAGTAATAATAAAGTATATCTGATGCTTGATTGAGTCTTAGTGTGGAAATGATTAACTTAAAATGATTTTATTATTAATAACAAGAAATTATTATAATAATTTTATGTTATTACTCAAGAATTTAAGTGCCTAGACACAAGGGCTTGCAGAGTAATACCTGGCACAGAAGTGTGCATGGCATGGCACTGTGCTTTCCTGACTCATGGACATAGTGGAGTGCCAGTGACCGTGAAGGGACTCTCGACTGGTGGTCATGGCCACGTGTTTGGTATGATCCTATGTTGGGTTTGTATGTTCTAAATAAGTGTTTGTTTTAAAGGTTTTCTAACAGTAAACACCCTAGTTGACTGTTCGAAGTATTAAACATACCTCAATGCCGATTCAGCAAGCCAATTTGGCTTGCCGAATCGGCAAAAAAAAGAAATCCCTTTTACAAATAGCCTCCTTTCATTACAATATATTTGCTTTCCACAAAATGAAGAGTACTGTGAACTAGTTAATGTGAGTGAAAAAGTAAACCCATAATTGTATGTTGGCCTATAACAGAATTTTCTGCTTGTTGATATAGTATTTATCAGAGTTTTAAAGGTTGGTTGTGTTTTTCCACTAAAATGTACTAATTATCAGTTCAAATAGTGTTGTCAACTTTCGAAGTTGTGATAAATCAACCAAAATCAAATGGCCTATAGTAGCAACTCTGTTCTGTCATTTTATTCCAGGTTGCTCTGGAAACAAATCTCAACATATTGCATGTGTTTTTTTTCTCTTTTTTGGTATTTCTTCATTACTTTTGCAGTTAAAAATTACTTTATAGTCTGGTTTGTTTTAGAGTGCCTAATTTGGATTTTTTAATTGAATTTTGCTTGATTTGTTGGTTGTTTTTTTTTTCTTTTTCATTTTTTTTTTGTAAATTTTCTTTTCTTTCATCTTAGTGGGCATAGCCCTAACTTGATTCCTTGCTTGGGTCATAATTTGTCCCTTTTTTTTTGCTTTTGTAAGATACTTCTTTAGGATTTAGTTTTCATGCCTGGTATACTTTTGTTAGAGTAGATGTAATTAATTACATAGAGCCATATTGATTACTTAATTATTGTTAAATTATCGATCTAATGCTTATGCCGCTTCCTCCAGGCTCAACACTTTTCATCTTGCTGGAAGAGGAGAAATGAATGTGACGCTTGGAATACCTCGCCTACAAGAAATTCTGATGACCGCGTCAGATAATATCCGAACTCCCATAATGAAATGCCCGCTGCTTGAGTCCACAACTCTGTGAGTTATTCCTGCAAACAAGTTTGCATATAATATATGAATTACATCACAGAAAAATAGCTGATAACTTCATTATCCTTATGATTGTCTTGATGCTATGACAGCGTTCTTCCTTTTCAGGCTAAATTACAAAAAACACACTTGCACTTTCCCTTCTTTCTCAATTATGGTTTGCATGCCAACCTTCCATTTTACTTGTCTCACTTAGTTCGAATAAGTTTTGGATGATCATCAAATTCTGATGAAAAACTTAATGAAAGTGAGTTGGCAGATTATACTTGCTATGCAATCAAACATTTGACTTAACAGAAAAAGGCCTAGCAGAAAACTCGACATAGCCCACATTGTATGTGAATTCATTTTGTCATGTTTTGCTCCTGAATTTGGTTAGTCATTCAGAATTATTTGACCTTCTTGAAACACAAATAAAATGCATGATTGACATTGTATTTAAGCAAGAACATAGGGGGTAATTGAGAAGGGGTGAAAATATAGGGATGGTTTTTTGCAATATAGCCTATTTTCTATTTGACTTCTTTATTAAATGTCCTGCAGATACAGTGCTCTCTTACTAAACCAAGTTGTATACTGCTCTTTTTATTTTTTGAAGGGAGGATGCCGAACGAGTTGCTGCAAAGTTGAGGAGGATCTCAGTGGCAGATATTATAGAAAGTATGGAGGTTCAAATCGTTCCATTCTCCATTCAAGGGAGTCAGGTCTCAACAGTTTATAAGTTAAAGATGCACCTCTACCCCTCTGAGCTTTACCCTTCTTATTCCGACCTAAAATTAGAAGATTGCCTATCGACCCTACAGTCAACCTTTGTGCTCGCTATGGAAGAAGCCATAGAAAAACACTTAGACTTGATAGACAGAATTAACAATATCAACGTTGTTACTGCTAAAGATGATAACAGCTCAGCACACGAAGTTGATGAAGAAGAAAGTAGTAGACCAGCCAATGAAGAGAAGGGGGAGGGAGACGGAGGTGATGACGATGATGACATAAGCGGTGAAGACCAAGGAACAGATGCAGAAAGGAGGAAGATGCGAACGAGCGACGAAGTGGAGTATGAGGATGGTATAGAAAATGAGGGGAGGGGTACTATGGCGAATGATGATGAACAGAATGAAGAGCACAAATCAGGATTTGAAAGTGAGATTGATCAAGTTGAGACAGAAGAGGATTATACTGTGGGAGGGGAAACTGCAGTTGAGATTGAGGCAGAAGAGGAGCCGGATAGTCCAAAAAAATCCGATGGTTTTCCTGCGTCTGATGATGGAAATATGGAAGTTAAATCGGGCAAGAAGGAAAAGAAATTGGAGAGAAAAATGGTGAATACTAGGAAGAGAAAGGGAAAGTCGAACAGGACTATTTATGTGGAGGCTAATGGTTTGAATTTTGAGGTTCACTACATGTTCAAGGATGAACCTCGGATATTACTGGCTGAGGTATATTCACTCCCACTTGCATTTTCTAGCCGATTTCTTGATTCTCATAAAGCATCTTAAGATGCTGACCATTTGAAATGCCATTTTGTTGATGATATGAAAGCAAGGATTGCCCATGCCGCGCTGTGCTGAGGCCGTGCCGGCATGCGGCAGGCTGTCTTGCAGACACCGTATCAACAAATGGTTTTTTTTTTTTTTTTGAGTTTTATTAAGGTGAAAAGTTTTACATAGGTTTCCATACTTGAAATATGTAGATCTTATAAATCTACTAACATTTGATGCAATTAGTGAGTTCCATTGCCATAATAAGACCAACTTTTAGTGGAAATGTACAAATAAGGTTGTCCCTAATTTCTTTTATCATCTTAGATCTAGTAAATCCACCTTAGTGTTTTCCTATAAATATTTATCCAGTTATGTCTTAAGTTTTATTTACATGTATGTTCTTTGTAATATGTAAAAAATAATATTATGTAGTTATTCTCTATTCTTACTAAATTGTGTGAAATATAATACTTGACCCAATTTCATAACCATTAGAGATATTAAAACACTCTAAAAGGTGGTTTTCTCGTGAAAATTTAATAATATAAAAGAATGTGCCGGTAAGTGCTGATGTGCCAGTGGCATATCATTGGCACAAGGAGGCATGCGGACATTGGCATGCATCGACCGTGCCAGTGGTATGGCAATCCTTGCATGGAAGTAATAAAATGTTTGTCAATCTTAAAATTATTAGGATTTATCATATAAAATTCTGCTAACATTATGTGAACTAGATGATAGTATGTCTAGGTGTGTCCTCAACTCCTCATCCCTACATATTGTTGCATATTTCTAGCATAATGCCATAAATTGCATTACTGTGGTAAAACCATATTAAATTTCAGTAGAATATCTAATACAAGGCATGCTAAGGGAGGATTTGCCTAGCTCTTGAGGGTTTTTTTTTTTCAAAAAAAAAAAAAAAACAGATTTGGGTAAGAAATTCGTTTTTTATTATTTGGTAAAGAAATTTTATTTTTTGTTAGTGCTATAGGTGCATAATTTACCATCCACTGCCTGAGAAGCTTGGTTGTTTCTATAAAACATGATGCTTTGATATTGTAACACATTAATCCAGCACCAAAGAATGAATTAGCTGCGGCTTGGCTTTGAAGTTAGAATCTAATAAGGATGACATTTCGACAGCGCTACGAGATATGATCTGGATGATTCCATGACTTGAAGTCTACTGAACATTATTATTTTTGCATAGACGATCACTGATATTGTTTTCCTATATATGACACCTACGTAATTCTAAGATGGGAGTTTCTCAGCCGGAATATATGATTAAACTTAATTGTAGCTTGCTGTTCTCTTGCTGAAAATGAACAGATGGACTAAAAATTTGCATTTTTTTGGCATATGCACTGCTGCAATTTGTGAAATTGTGCAAATGATCTTTGTGCCTTTCCTTGGAAACCGTATATATTTTCATTCTATTCCCCTGCCCAAACTATATATATGCAAAAACTGTTTTTGCATAGTTCCACCTGATAGGAACACCGATGCAAATAAGTGACATTTTCAGGGTTACACGTACAAATACTCTGTTCTCCTGGGATATTGTGGTAGATTTGTTCTTTTAAACCATGTTGAATTGCTGAGGATTTTTTATTTATTTGATGCCCAGATTGCTCAGAAAACAGCCAAGTCGATCTATGTGAAGTCGTGCAAGAGCATCGAGCGGTGCTCAGTGTCTGAGCCGCAGAAGAAAGAAGAGACCCACATGCTTCAAAGCGTTGGTGTGAACTTCCAAGCATTCTGGGACTTGGAAGAATATTTAGACATCAACAAACTCATCTCCAATGACATACATGCGATGCTCAACACCTATGGTGTTGAAGCTGCCAGGGCTACTATCATACGAGAAGTGAAGGAAGTGTTCCAGGCATACGGGATTGACGTAAATATCCGGCATTTAAGCTTAATTGCAGATTTCATGACATTTAATGGCGGGTATCGACCGATGAATCGGTTGGGAATGGGTGAATACAACACTTCGCCGTTTGGGAAGATGACCTTCGAGACAGCGTCAAAGTTCATTGTAGGGTCGGCATTCCATGGGGAGGTCGATACGCTGGACACTCCATCAGCAAGCATCTGCTTAGGTCAGCCGGTGAAGTTCGGAAGCGGCTGCTTCGATTTGATGCAGAACCTGGTATAATTATATTCTTAGCTTGAAGTTGATGCAGACAGAGTAGGCATTTGTGACGTATCAGCTGTGGTGTAAAAGTTCAAAACATGCGGCTGCTCGGATTTGTACATGGGAGTATGAGATGCAATTAGCTAAAAGATGTGTATTTGCTGGCTAATTATGATATGTACTATCTGACAGTATTTAAGAGGAATGAGAGAATTTTGGCAGTTAGCATTTTTTTCATGTAAAGTGATGAAAGTTAGGATAGTCTTTAAATGATTCCTTCTGGGAAGCCACTTTGGTGGGACCATAATTTGGAACGATGTTTTCTCAATACAGAAAAATGTATTTTGTTATAGTTCTCTGATCAAATGATGAATCCAAGTAGAGCAAGTATCCATTTCCGTCACCTGTGTTGGCGACCGTAAGCTGCTAATTACTGAGTTGCTAAGCCTATATGCTTTGGCCACATTTTTATTTTTTATGCCCTTTTTTTTTTTTCGCTTTTGGTGCCAAGAGCTCTCTATAGCAAAGCATTGATGTTACAAAACCTTTTGGTAATGTAAGTTTGTGGTTTTTTAGTTGTATACGATTTTGTGTTTATAAATTGTGAAGGTATTCTTTTACATCTATTCTTATGAAATGTCAAACATGAACTAATTACTACTTTCCAGTTATACATTGCTCGATGACCTCCATGTAGTTTGATAATTAGGGTTTCAGTTTTAAGTACTCAGCAGCAAGTTCGTCAGATTAGCTTATCAGATTTCATTCTTGGGAGGTTTTGGATCAGATCTTGTTTTGTTGGGCTGATGTATTTTTCTTGTAGATTGCGATTCTTTGCGTAGTTTTGGTAAAGAACAGGCATTCTGATGAACCATGGTCATTCTGGAGATTCATGAAGTGTAGCAGTTGCTCTCTTGGACTCTGCTGTTGCTATGTTCAGCTGGCTTCTCAGTTCTTCCTTAACCCTAAACATGGGCATTCAGTTCTTTATCTCTCGATGTTTGCCAAGGTATGTTTTCTGAACCCTGGATTACTATGAGAAAAGTTTGTGCTCAATAGATTCTTCTTCCACGACACGTAGTGTGAATCATGTTACGGTTGAATGATTGTGAGTGAATGTTGAGAATTTAGTAGATGGAAATTATTATTGCTGACTAGTATGCCTGTATAATGACGACGCGCATGTAAACAAAGAATCTTTTAGGCATGTGGTGAGTCTGTTCAGGTCCTAGGTTAAGTTATTGTTAAGCATTACAGTATACAGTAATTAAATTTTGATTTTTAAGCATTATACGCTTCGAAGCACCCTTAGATCGAACGGCGCACTCATTGGCGGAGGGGTTGGGTTGGCCCCTGGATCCAAATATCCTGTGAATTCAGAGTATGTATGTTTTTTGCAACAAATTCAAAGAAGAAACTTCTTTTATACTCTAGTATGTTGTACATTTGTGAGTGTTGAAAGCAGTGTTCAAAGCATTCCCAAATCGGCCTCTGCAACACTACCTACCGCTGCAACACTACTTATCAAAATTTTGTTCTTAAGTATTCTAATATGCATGATCAAAAAACAACCTTTTAGATTAATTATAATATATATTTTTTTTGTGCGACATCTCTAAGATTTTAAATAATTCTATATATAAGATATAATAGGGCTACAACTCTTAATCTGGCTATAATATTTTGGGCAGTGGATTGGCCCAAGAATTTAAGAGGATTAAGCGTGTTAGGATTAGAATAGTTCTAAAATGAATGAATCATTGAAAAGTGGGCTATCACAATTGGAATTAGAGCTAATTCCTAGCCAGAAGTGTGAAATAAGTTTTGGCTGAGCTAGGGTCTTACAGCGAATGGAGCACGGCTCCTCGGATGACGACCGTTGTAGGTGGAGCGTGGCTCCTCACAAGGTTAGCTAAGGTTAGCGAGATGAGTCTTACATCGTTTGGTACTTATGAGTGTGATTGAACTCGACGAGAACATTATAACTTAAAGGGAGGAAGAATGTGACATCACTGAGATTTGAAATTGTCATATACATAAAATATAATAGGGTTAAGCCTCTTAATCTGGCTCTAGCACTTTGGGCAGTAGCTAAACTCAAGAGATTAAGAGGTATAAGTGTGCTAACTCAAGAGATTAAGAGGTATAAGTGTTCTAGGGTTAGAGCAATTCTAGAATGGGTGACCCTCCGGGGAAGCGGAGGGTTGTGCCCAGTAAGTTATTATTTTTAAATGGTCGAGTTGTTTGTCTGCCGCCACGAACAAACCGACCCCGCGATGAGTGGTCATTCATGATACAGATCGAGTTTGTTTGGGTTTTTTATTTGAAATCACGTTTGTAGGTTCATGGCTTCTAGCAGACTCAAGAATCTGTTGTTAATTACCCCACACTTGCAGTGTTAAGGGACCCTCGATTAAGTGACCAAAATGAATGCTGCTGATGAAAGAGACCGTAATATAAAGACAAATTTTTATTGATATGACTCTCAAGTACATGGCTTAAGCGGGGGTATACCCTCACTGTATATGAGTGAAATGCCTAATTTATAAACTTGGTGGCCCTTCAAAAGTGGGTGGCGGTCGAATGGGGTTGAGTTTGATATGATTTGCTCATTTTAACGACTTGGCGGTCAATTTGGGTTGAGTTTGATATGATTAGCTCAGTTTAACGAATTGGCAGTCAATTCGGGTTGAGTTTGATATGATTTGCTCAGTTTAACGACTTGGCGGTCAATTCGGGTTGAGTTTGATATGATTTTGTTCAGTTTAACGACTTGGCGGTCAATTTGGGTTGAGTTTGATATGGTTTGCTCAGTTTAGCGACTTGGCGGTCAATTTGGGTTGAGTTTGATATGGTTTGCTCAGTTTAGCGACTTGGCGGTTAATTTGGGTTGTTTAGTTTAGTGACTTTTCGGTCGTTTGAATTTGGATTTAGTTTAATGACTTTTCGGTCGTTTGAATTTGGGTTTAGTTTAATGACTTTTCGGTCGTTTGAACTTGGGTTTAGTTTAATGACTTTTCGGTCGTTTAAATTTGGGTTTAGTTTAATGACTTTTCGATCGTTTGACTTTGGCTTTAGTTTAATGACTTTTCGGTCGTTTGGATTTGGATTTAGTTTAATGACTTTTCAGTTGTTTGGGTTTGAGTTTAGTTTAATGACTTTTCGGTCGCTTGGATTTGGGTTTAGTTTAATGACTTTTCGGTCGTTTGGGTTAGGGTTTAGTTTAATGACTTTTCGGTCGTTTGGATTTGGGTTTAGTTTAATGACTTCTCGGCCGTTTGGGTTAGGGTTTAGTTTAATGACTTTTCGGTCGTTTGGATTTCGGTTTAATTTAATGACTTTTCGATCGTTTGGATTTGGGTTTAGTTTAGTGACTTTTCGGTCGTTTGAATTTGGGTTTAGTTTAATGACTTTTCGGTCGTTTGATTTTGGGTTTAGTTTAATGACTTTTCGGTCGTTTGAATTTGGGTTTAGTTTAATAACTTTTCGGTCGTTTGAATTTAACTTGTGAGTCGATTAAGTTGACTCAACCGATTAATTTGAAGTCAGCTCAGTTTGAACTTTTGATTTGTTTCAATTCAGGCGGAGCTGATTTGCTTGCTTTGGATCATCGTTGAAGTTCGGTTTGAACCTGTGTTCTGGTTGGGTTCAAATTGGATTGGCTTGAACCTTTTGTATTTGATTTGAGCTAAGCCGGCTTAGGCTTTCGCTTGATTTGTCCCTTTTGAGCTTGATTTGGGTCTAACCGTTATACTTTGGTTCAAAATCCTTTGAGACATGGTTTAGGTCGAACTCTTATGATTTAGTTCGAGACCCTTTGAATTCGATTTCGGTCGGCCCCTTATAATTCGGCTCAACTTGGGCCCTTATGCAGTTAGGTTTGGTTCGGATCATAACCTTATGGTTTGGTTCGAGATCCGTTTGAGTTTGATTCAGGTAGAGCCACCTTGGGGTTCGGTTCAACTTAGAATCCCTTTGCATTTGGTTTGGATCAAACTCCTGTGATTTGGTTCGATATCCGTTTGAGTTTGATTTGAATTGCCCTCTTTGAAGCTTGGTTTAGAACTCTTTGATTTCGATTTGGGGTCAAGTTGGTTTATGGTCCGATTTAAGTTGCTGAACCAACATATAGTCCCATCCAGATTCGATTTAGGTTGAATCGGCTTATGGTTTGATCCGTCTTGGCTCGATCCTCCTATGGTTCAGTCCGGCTTGTGGTTCAGTTCAGGTTGAACCGGCTTGCAATTTGGATCTCTCATAGTTCGGCTCGAGTCAAACTGGGTTGTAGTTCAGTTCGGCACAGCTTGGACCTTTTGTGGTTTTGTTTAGGTTGAACCAACTTCGGTTCAAGTTTAAATCCTTTGTGGCTCGGTTTAGGTCGAACTGGTTTGTAGTTAGGTTCGGCTTGGTTCAATCCTCTTGTGATTACGTTCAAGTCGAACCGACTTGTAACTTGGTTTCGGTTCGGCTTGGGCCTCATGTGGTTCTATTTGGGTTGAACCGACAAGTTGAATTCTTTATGGTTTGGTTTAAGCTGAACCGGCTTGTGATTCGGTTTGGGTCGGCTCGGTTCTCTTGTAATCAACGTTCGAGTTGAACCGGCTTGTAATTTGATTTGGCTCGGCTTGGGCCTCATGTGGTTCTGTTTGGGTTGAACCGACTTCGGTTTAAGTTGAATCCTTTATGATTTGATTTAAGTAGAACCGCCTTGTCATTCGGTTTGACTCGAGCCTCATGTGGTTCAGTATGGGTTCAACTGGGTTGTGGTTCGGATTGACTCGGACCTCTTGTGGCTCCGTTTGGGTTGAACCGACAAGTTGAATGTTTAAGTCGAACCGGCTTGTGGTTCGATTTGGTTCGAACCTCATGCGGCTTAGTTTAAGTCGAATCCGCTTAGGTTCAAGGTGTATCCTTCATGGCCTGGTTTAGGTCGAGCCAGCTTATGATTCGGTTCGACTTGGCTCAATCCTCTTGTGATTCCATTCATGTTGAATCGGCTTAGGTTCAATTTAAGTCAAACCGGTTTGTGGTTTAATTTGGTTCAGCTCGAACCTCATGTGGTTCAATTTGAATTATATATCTCAATTGTACTTGTTTTAAATCATATTCATATTGGGTTCAGTTGGCAATTCGATTTAAATCGAATTAAGTCGAGCCGTGCCTATCACGAAGATGGCTATTGGCTCGATCGGTGCCTATCACGAAAATGGCGGTTTGATCGAGTCGAGCCGTGCCTATTACGAAGATGGCGATTGGCTCGATCGGTGCCTATCAAGAAGATGACGATTTAATCGAATTGAGCCGTGCTTATCACGAAGATGGCGGTTGGCTCGATCGGTGCCTATCACGAAGATGGCGGTTGGCTCGATCGTTGCCTATCACGAATATGGCGATTTGATCGAGTCGAGCCGTGCCTATCACGAAGATGGCAATTGGCTCGATCGGTGCCTATCACGAAGATGGCGATTTGATCGAGTCGAGCCGTGTCTATCACGAAGATGGCGATTGGCTCGATCGGTGTCTATCACGAAGATGGCGATTTGATCGAGTCGAGCCGTGCCTATCACGAAGATGGCGGTTGGCTCGACCCGTGCCTATCACGAAGATGGTGATTTATTTTTATAATTTTTTATTTTTTTTATTTTATTATTATTCTTTTTTTTGGTGGGTTTGATTGTGTCGGGCCTATCACGAAGATGGCCGCTCGATCGCGCCAAAGGAACGGTTTGGTTTAAATCGCCATGTTCCGACCGTGTCGAGCCTATCACGAAGATGGCCGCTCGGTAGAAAAATCTAAAGTTAGGTTTGATCGTGTCGAGGCTATCGCGAAGATGGCCGCTCGATCGCACCAAAAGGACGGTTTAATTTGGAATAAGGATTTGTGTGTTGATACCTATCACGAAAGTGGCCGCACAATCAAATCGGTTGGAGAACCGTCGTTATGTCGTTCGACGTGAGTCTTGAGGAGACGGGTGTTTAGTGAATATGCACGCACGACATAGTAACGATCCAATGCCGGATTTGATCGGTCGAGCCTATCACGAAGATGGCCGCACAATCAAATCAACAAAAAAATCGTCACTATGTCGTTTGTGAGCATACACCGACCCACCCGTCGTCATCTTGGTGGTGGGATAGTCTCGTGGCCACCATTGTTTCCACCGTCAAAGAAGGAAGAAGAGGCCATCGTTGTCGTCGTCGTCGCCATCATGGCCGCCGTCGCCGTCTCCGTCGTCATTACCGTCGTGCATTCACTCTTTTTTTTTTTTTTTTTTTTTTTTTTTTTTTTTTCTTTTTTGAATTCAATGGCCTAATTTATAGTGATTTTAGGACTTCTTCGTTTTGGGAAACAATTCAAAAAAATTCAAAATATTAGGCAACGATATATTTTTATTTTTTTTCCCTTTTTTCTTTCTTTCCTTTTTCCTTTTTTTCTATATCTCATTTCCTTCCTTTCTCTTCTCAATTTAGAATTTCAAATTCTATATCTCATTCCTTTTCTTTTTTTATTTCTTTTCTTTTTCTTTTTCAGTTTTGAATTTCAAATTTTTTTTTGTCTCAACATTATTATATTTCGAGAGAAAGGTAGTAAGGTATCCACTCTGTTCATTTCTTACAAATGAACTAAGCTTAAAATGTATATTAGACTTTGAACTTGGGACCTGGGATATCAATCTTAGCCAACTATGCTAAGTATGGTGGGTTGATTAATTATAATATAAGTTTCAAAAAATGGATTTGACTTTTGATTTTTCAAGTGGGAACAATCCAACCCTTCAAGTTTGGCATTAATTATAATTTCATCCATATAGTATCAATTTTAATTCAGATAGGTTGATCTCAATTGCCAATTTATTCTTAAAAATTGATTTTAGGTTTTTTTTTTTTATTTTAAATTTCAGTTTATCTTTAATTCCTTGAGTTTCAATTTTAAGAAAGAAAAATCAGCTAATAAATACTAGCATGACTGTCACGCCCCCGGCGTCGAAACTGCGACCCGGACTCGCCAACAGATCCGCCGCTTATACGGGAAGTCCCGTATAGACGAAGTGACTAACCTGCAAAAGATCAACTACACTATACAGATATCAGAGCTGAAAAGTAAACTGCTGAAATAAAAATATACAAATCCTCAAATAGTACATGCCAGATCCTCACAATACATAAGTCACTCCAAAACTGAAGCTCTCAAAAGTAAAATATACATGATACATCCCAAAATCACTGACAGTACTAGTACATCACCAAAAGGGTACATCTACTCTCACAGGAAGAAGACTGGTAGGGATCTAGCTCGCGACTCCCTTACCTCGATCAGCAGGATCAGCAACTGGAGCAGCAGGAATTGGAGTAGAGGTCCCTGGGGAAAAATCACCACGGCGGGTGTGAGAACTACATCCCACAGTAGTTCTCAGTGGGTACCGCCAACAAGCCCGGCGGTCTGCCCACTAAGTCTACTAGAGGCATAAAGTAACAAATGCAGTACTGAAAGTAAAGGCTGAAAAATAACTCTACAGCTACTATGCCTCTATCTAAATGCTCAAGAAGTGGAACAGATGGAAACATGAGCATCTACTATCTCTCAAACATAATCACCCAATCTACACTGACTGCCACATAGGGTCCAGTCAAACCTGCGCCTACCTACTGCCGTTACATCCAATGAGGACCGGACTTACGTAGGGCGTCTGTGACTGCCAAAACTGGCCCAGCCAGAGGGACTGCGTCGACAAGTCGCGATAGCAAGTAACAAGCCCAACTCCGGAGTGGCACTCGAGGGGCGCGACCCCATCGAGGAAAGTATCCGCGCATCTCTGTCGAGCTCAAATGTGGCTCATGCAGGCTATAGTCCAAATCCACGATCAACAAGATCGACAGTAACCAACAACACCAACTCTCACTCACAGGCTGGAAAACCACACAGCCGGGATCCACCGTCGACTCAGACGGCTCCCAAAAATAAAACACTGATCTAACACTGCTACCAGACTCCACTCGACCCCCAGGCGCGAGTGTAACATGCATCCCACAACAACCCGACCACTCGGCCCACTATCCGGGCGAGGAAAGTCTAAGTCCAGGTAAAATAATAGATAACAGTGTAGGAATGTCTAAGGCATAAATAACCTAGCCCAAGTTGGAGTTTTCTACTAGTCTGGTTAAACATGTAGCATATGACGGGGTGCTAGGTCAAGTTCCAAAGATAGCATTTAATTTACAGATTTAGGAAGCAATAAATCAATATGATCATCATAGCAACATAAGTAATATCAATTCTCTCTTTCTAGCATGCTTCCTAATACACTCACAATCATGCATGTTTCCTACAATATAGAATTACTGATCAGTCCGCCAGTTTTGAAGACGAAGCAACCCACCTGGAAGTGCAAATTGATCCAAAGTCCAAAAAGATTGAAACTGTACGGGGACAATCCTTGGATTCCCACAAATCCAACGGACCCAAAAACACCCAGAAACACCTCCTAGTTACAAAGACATGGTCCAACATTACATTCAACACAAAAATTTCCAAGTGTACAGTTTGCTGAAATTTCAGTCCCAAAGAAGCTTAATTATCACCTGTGAGATAAACTCCAAAAATTCTAATAAAAATACGACGGCGATCTCCGCGAAGCGTAGATGTCAATCGAGCCCTTAAACGTTGAATTCTGATACTCGAATGCAGAGATAAAAATCTAACAAAGCGCTGCTGTCCAGCAAAAACCACCAGCAAAATAGGGCTCAAAAAAGTACCAGAAACCCCTAAAAAAACTCAAATCTGGGAGGAGTAGAAAATACGAAAATCGTAGATTTACTTCTCGTGAATCCGACGCCGCAAAAAGTCGTCCAAAAATTCCGTCGGAGTAGCTCTATGGACCTCGTGGACCGAAATGCGACGGAAATGGGCCACCAACGAAAGAACGTCGCACTGCGCTAACTCGCCGAAGACGTCGATGCCGCGGCCTCCAAAAAATCCGAGCCTCCTTCACAAGATGCAGCACAAGATGATTAACAAAGTTGCTTGAGGGCTCAAGTGGGTTTGGGCTCGGGAAATAGGTCCAAGAGCCCAAAGAAGAGGGCTATTTATAGGCCTCCACCAAAGAAACCCAAAAAAAAATCCCCTTTATTGGGCTTTTGGGCCCAATTTTCGCGCCCGAAACCACCACGGGTCGACACGTGTCCCCTCCGGGTCCCGCTCGCCCGGCGCACGCGCGCCCGCCAATCGAGGCGCGCTGCGTGGCCGCGCGGTCTACGGCGGGGACCGTGGGCCGCGGTTCACGGCGGGCCGCCCGGGTCACTACGCCCGCCAATGAGCGGGCGACACTTGGCCCCGCGAGGTCCATCGTGCGCCGCGCCCGGCGCGGTCCACGCGCTGTCGCGCGTGCGTTGACCCGCCAATCGGCGCGCGCCACGTAGCAGAGCGCTCCGTTGGCTGCTCCCGGTGCCCGGCAAGTGGGCCGTGGACCGGCCCACTCGAAAAATCGGCTCGTTTAGTCCAAAAATAGCCGATTTTCAACGTTTTCGCGCGCTGAGTCCGTTTTTGGCATCCGTTTGACGCACACCGGGCTCGATACACCAATAATAGGTGTTTTCTCACCGCTGACCACCTAGACAGGTCGTACGGAAAAACCGGGACACCACAATGACACTCTTTCTAACAACAAACTAAAGCCTTCTTTTGAAGTCTAAATAAGTTATCCAAAAATAATTTACTATGTATAAATTTTTTTTGATATGATTGTAAGAAAAATATTTAATTTTTTTGCTTCTTGAATGGTTTTAAATTTATGATTTGGTACCATAGCATATTTTATTTGCAAGATGATTTATCTTATTTGAAAAAATAACTAATTAAGGCCGAATGTATATTTATTTCTAAATATTTGATCGTACTGCTCATCTACTAAATGAATAAACTTTTCAAGTATCGAAATGTACCGAATAAGATATTCATGTATATAAATAGCGCTATGATGGATCTATATTAGAGCATATTTTGTTGGCTGAAAGTGAATCACGAAAAGTAGTATTATAATATATTTTGTTCGCCGAAAGTGAAGCACGAAAAATAGTACTTTCAAAAGGTGGTGTTTTATTAGTCGTTTGGTTTGCTAAAAAAATATAGAAGTTATTTTAGAATAAGTTGGTTAAGAAAGTGAATTATAAATAAATATAATATACATTTTTTTTTTTTTTTTTTTTTTACTTCAGCTCAAAAAATTCCAAAGTTATCAAAAGTGAAAAGCTTATCTAAAAGGTTATATTTAGTCTTAACATAAATTTTAAAATTTATTTTTAGAGTTGAATTTCAACTTAAATTTAAATTGAAATCATGAATTTCATTTTACGTTTTAAAGTTTATTAGTAATTTCAAATTCACCACAAAATTTTTAAATTCAAATTTACAAATTTAAGTTTAAATTTAAATTTTTTACTTAAATTTGAGTTCTAGTCTTAAAATTTAAGTTAAAATTTAAATTTAAATTTCAGTCAAATAATTTTTAGCTAGTTACTTCAATTTGAACTTTGAATTCAAATTGCTCCAAACTATAAATTCAAATTATTAATTGAAACGTAAATCCAAAATTTAAATTTTAACTTGAAATTTGAATTTGAATTTAAGTTTTGCATCTTGAGTTTAATTTCAATAATGAGTTTCCACTTAAATTTTGAATTCAATAATGAATTCAAATATTCAATTTGAATTATCATTTAAACTCATATTTAAATTTAAATTTAAATTTAAATTCAAATTGTGAATTCATATTTGAATTCAAAATTTTAGATCAAATAGTAAATTTTATTCAAATTATGAATTCAAGTTTGAATTAAGGTTTAATTTTTAAGTTGACATTTATTTAAGAATTTAATTTCCCTTAGGAGTTATAATTTGAACTTTAAATTTAAAATTAAATTTATTTGTATGCCTGAAATTTTAATTATAAATTTAGCTCAAATATAAGTTTAAATTTAAATTACGAGCATAAATATTTTTTTATATTTTCAATTTTTTATATATAATCAAATAATCAAACAATCAAAACCATAAAACTATAATTTTCTATTTTTTATTTTATATCCAACCAACCATTAAACTCAAAAGTCACTTATGTAAATATTATTTTTATCAAAGTGGCTTTTTCACTTCACCCACTTTGTTGATCCTTTATATCCAAACAAAAAATTGTTAAGGTGGAAACTGTTGTTTCTACTAACAATAGTTTCTATCCTTCTCTGGAATAGTATTGTTCCAACACTATTCCTCTCGTTGATTCTCTTAAAATTTAAAATCTAAATTTAAAATTTAAAAAATTAAAATGTATAATTTAAAATTTGACTATTTAAAATTTAAAACTTAAAATTATAAATTTTAAAAATTTATAATGTAATTTGAAAATTTAAATTTATTCTTTTAAAATTTAAAATTTAAAATTTAAAATTTTTATATTTAAATTTAAAATTTTAAATTTAATTTTTTAATATTTGATTTTAAATTTTAAATTTTTCAAATTTAAATTTGATCTTAAATTTAAAATTTAAAATTTGGGATTTAAAAATTTAAATTTAAAAATTTAAAAATTAAAATTAAAATTTATATATTAAATATTAAATATTAAATGTTAAATGTTAAATTTTAAAATTTAAATATTAACTTCTAAATTTTAAAATTTAAAATTTTAAAATTTAAATTCAAATTTAATGATAGAGATAATTTCGTCATTTTATATTTACAACTATCCGCTATTCTAAACTTAAATCCCAAATAAAAAAAAGGCATCTAGAAAAGTTGAAAGTATTGAAGTATCAAACCAGATAGCATTGAGCCGATTTAACTAACCTACAAAATCAAGATCAAATCTGTGAGGAACCAAACCGACTAAGGAGAACCGATCCCTTGACAATGAGGTAAATATGCCGCTTCGGTTCAATGCCGGGTGAATCAACTCACTTTGGTGGTCCTTTATGTGATTTTGGCAGATCGGATGGACTAAGTTGGGATTGTAGAGGCTCATTAATGTGGACAAAGATGGTAGCGTGTCGTGCACACCAACCCTGTTGTGCCGCGCCGCACTGTCATGCCAGCTTTGAGTTGTTACATCAACTGTTTCCTCTCTCTAGCTGGTCTCTTTATAAATAGAGGAGTCGGGTCTACTCGGAGGGAAACAAAGGAAAGAAAGAGTGAGTCGAGCCGAGGAGTGCCAGAAAAACCAAGAAAATGAGACAAGCTTGAGGAGGGATGATCTTACCCTTCTTCCGAGTCAGCTCTCAGCGAGGAGAAGGTTTCCTACGTTGATCTCGGGGATCGAGAGTTGCCCTACATTAAGCAAGCTCGACTAGAGATGGGGAATATCACCAAATAGGAATGATCTCTTACTTTGTCTATTTTTCTTGAGATTTGCTATTGCATGTTTAGTTTCCTTTACCACTAAATGATAAGTTGAGCTATCAGTAGTGTAATGTAGAGCTCCCTAAGTTTTGCGGATTGGACCTATAGAGGCTTAGGGATCTAAGAGCCTGTTATGTATGCTTTGTGGACCTCAGGGTAGAACTGAGATGGGTATGGAAACTGCTAGAGCGGTAGAGTGTTGATGCTCAGCTTTGAACTTAGGTGTAGCCTAAGAAAAGCCTTGAGACGAGAGCCCTAAAATGCATCTGAACTAGATAGCTAGCCTTTTGGGCTGATAAGGCAAGTGGGCGCCATCTGATTGGGGATAAGGTCAAACATTTTTTATTCTCCAGGAAACGGGTGTACAAGACAACGATGGGAAAGGTGACGTGAGCATGATTCGCCCTCCTATGTGTAGTTGTGTATATGGCTCACTGGAGAGCGATGTGAGCAGGTCTCTGTTCTCCAGGCGCTGCACATATTGTTGGTATAGCCCACCGAGAGCGACGTGAGTAAGACTTGGCTCTCCTAATGACATGATTGTTTAACCAGGTGGTGGAGTAGTGCGATCTCCTTCGACTCCCCACCTGGCACCTATGGACCAATCGGGTGGAGAGTAGTCCGAGCACCCTTCGACTCTCCAGTGATGTATGTATCGGGCAACCGATGAGAGAGGAGTTCGATCAGTCGATCTCCACTCGGTGTTCGTACAAGTCAATCGATCGGGTTGAGACCCTTTCGACTCTTACGAAGGTTAGTACCGTGCTCGGCAGATCCAAGCCAGAGCTATGTGAGAGGTGAGATGAGCCTGGTAAGTGGGCAGGTGAGGCATCTGGGGTATCTTGACTTTTTACTGCTTTTATAATTTAAATGTTTATGTCTATCTTATCTATTTATTGATGTCTCTGGTAAACCAAGTAAGTGTATAACATTCTTTCTTTCTCGGTGGTTGCATCTGCTGAAAACTTTCAGTAGTTCTCACTCCCATTGGTTTATTCATTTTTAGGTGTCGGTACGGTTGGTGAGGCGTGGGACCGCAGGAAGAACGTGGCAGAGTAGAAGTGTAGTACACAGAACTTTAGCAAATTGCGAAGTTCTAGTGTGTGAAGGGTTGAATGATACCCTTTGGATGCTTTAGTAAGCCTCCGGAAGGTTCTAGAAGATTTTCGGAGAGTTTGGGAGCAAATCGGGAATTTTCGAAAAATCTGAAAATTTGAGGTTTTTGGCTTTGGGGTCCAGACCGTCTGGGGACTGTCCGCGCGAATCTAAAAATTCCACCTTCGGAGTCCGGACAGTTCTGGGTCAGTCCGGACCGTTTTGGTCTTGACAGCCCAGTAAGAAATGTAATTATATTTCTTGCAGGGGGCTTTGGGGATTTTGTTTCATTAGGGTTTTTAACCCTCTTTATGCTCTCTTTCCTATCATTTGGAGAGTGCAAGAGAGAGTGTTAGAGAGAGAGAGAAGGGGAGAGCCCTTCTTTGATTTCCTTCTCCAACACATCTCTCTACTTGGGTTCTTCTTCAACCTTCTCTTCTTCACCATTGAAGCTTGCTACAAGAGCTTGAATGAAGGCAAGAGCTTGAAGGAGAAGGAAGTTTGGAGCTCCAGTTCCTATCCTTTGCATTTCCAAGGTAGGATTTGAGCTTAAAGAGGTTTGAAACACTTCTTTTCTCTTTTCTTTTGGGATCTTTGTAGGAAAACCTAGTTTTTGGAAAACTAGTGTTTATTTGGGGCTTTTTGATTTCTAGCTTTTGGGGTGGAATTGATGGGTGTAGAGCACTCTTGTAGGTTGGTTTTGAAGCTTTTCTTGTTTGGATTTCAAGATCTAGCAAGATTTCTCAATTTAAGGTATTTTCCACCTATTTTCCTTATGATTTTTAGGAAATTTTGTGATTGGATTTTTGTGATGTTTTAACCCTTTGGAAACTTTTTCTAGGGCATAAGAAGAAGTGTGGGCATATTGGTTGGGATCCTTCATAACGATTTGGCAACTATCCGGTGGGTTTGACCTCACCGAAATGGGTGAACTCCCCCTATGTCTTCTATAGACTTTTAGGGCATCATTGTTATATTAAATATGTATCATTTGATTTATCATGATTTACGATCATGCATTTGAACCCCTTCTTGTGTAGAAAATTTCATACCCTATGTAGTAGAGGTAAACATTGTAGGTGCATAGGCACTTTAAGGGGGGATTGAATAGGAATTTTCGTGAACTTAAGCTTTTGGATATGAATAGAGAATAACTATATCTGTTATAGAATTATTAGGACATGTTAAACACATGATCATGTATAAATGGACATTATGACATTAGTGCCATCTAATGTAGTGAGATACAAGTAGAAAACTTCTAAACTTGTACTGTCACGCCCCGGGGTCGAAACTACGACCCGGGCTCGCCAACAGATCCGCCGCCTATACAGAACCCCGCATAGGCGAAGCGTCCAACCTGCAAGAAAATATACTACAGCTAAACAGATATCAGAGCTAATAAAGAAAATTACTATAAAACTAAAATCTGATCACTGTACAACTGGAAATAAAGATATAATATCCATCTCCAAAAAATGATCAAATACAAAATCCTCAGATACAATAACCCAGAACTCAACAGGGAGGATAACCTGAAATAATACATCAGTGTATAGGCTCTCAGTACAAGTCATATCCTCACTACAATAATTTCTCAAAAGTGGAAATAAAATAATCTACTAACTGTACTACAAATCTCCAATATGGGGGTACAGCTACTCTTCAAAGATAGGTAGGGACCTAGCTCGCGACTCCCTCGCCTCGAACAGCAACCGCAGAATCAGCAACACCCGCTAATGACTCTGCAAAACAAAGGAGAGGAAAGAAAAAGAAGAGGGGGAGAACCCCCAACGGGTGCGAGAACTACACCAACAGGTAGTTCTCAGTGGGTACCGCCACTAAGCCCGACGGTCTGCCCACTAAGTCTACTAGAGGCATAAGATAACAATGCAGTAAAAATTAAACAAGAAAAGCTGGAGATACTCTACAGCTACCATGCCTCTATCTAAATGCTCAATGGGTGGTACAGATGAAAATATATGCAACTGTTCGTACCCAAGGTGCTCAATCGACCCAATCGAGCTGACTGCCTCATAGGGTCCAGTCAAGCCTGCGCCTACCTACTGCCACACATCCACAAGAGGACGGGACTTACGTAGGGCGTCCGTGACTGCCAAAACTGGCCCAGCCAAAGGGACTACGTCCGTGACTGCCTAAAAAAGACCCAGCCAGAGGGATAGCATCGACAAGTCGCGATACGAAAGTAATAGGCCCACTCCGGACGGGGCACTCGAGAGGCGCGACCCCACTGAGGAAAAAGGTATCCGCGTATCTCTGTCGAGCTCAAAGTGGCTCATGCAGGTTATAGTCAAAATCCACGCTCACTCTCAGAACGGAAGGACTCAGGATCCTCAAACATCTCGCATGACGGTCAGAGAACTCTCGATGACTCAGCTAAACAGCTCTCACGAATCTCGAGACACTAACGAACTCAACCATCTCGTGGCACTAAACTCACTGGCTGGAGATACTCCACAGCCGGGACCACCGTCAACCCAAACGGCTCCCAAAACGAAACACACAACCCGCCATGCTAAACACACAGGCTGGAGGTACTCCACAGCCGGAATCGACCCACAACTCAGGGCTAGCAACACTGGTCGGACGACACTCAACGACCCGGGACCACCGTCTACCCAAACGGTTCCCGACAACACTGACCGGAAGATACCCGACGGTCCGGGACCACCGTCTACCCGAACGGCTCCCAACAACACTAGCACTGGTCTAAACTCAGCTACCAGACTCCACTCAGCCCCCAGGCACGAGTGCAACCTATGTCCTACAATAACCTGACCACTCGGCCCACTACCCAGGCGAGAAAACTCTATGTCCAGGTAGAATAATAGATAAAAGTGTGGGAATGTCTAAAGCATCAATAAACTTAGCCCAAGTTGGAGTTTTCTACTAGTCTGGTTAAACATACATCATATGACGGGGTGCTAGGTCAAGTTCCAATAATCAATAAATAATCCTCTAATCATGTTAAGCGTAAAACTGAACCAACAACAGGGACAATTCATAGCATGCTTGCTTCTAATCAAAGGTAGTATACTCTAGTCATACATGCTCACAAGCTTAAACAATATAGAGCAGACATGCATCAATCATATTCTCCAACAAGTAAGTGAATATCATCATCTAGCATGCTTTTCCACTAGTATAGGATAACCATCTTTATCTTGTAACTCTCTCTCATGCATATGGGTAAATAATTCATGTATAATTATCAATTTAGCCTCAATCCCATCATTCAAACCATTTCTCATGCTTAGATTACAATCATCAAAATTGTACATTAAACTATGCATGCATACTAACAATAGAGTTAGAGAACCGTCCACCGGTTCTGGAGACGAAGCAACCCACCTGAAGCGCGCGTCAATCCAAGATCCAACTAGGCTGAAACTGAACGGGGATAATCCTCGGATTCCCACGATTCCAACGGGCCCAAAAACACCCAAAAACTCCTCCTGGGTACAAAGATATAGTCCAAATATTGCAATAAGCAAATATTCCCACAAACACAAGCTGCTGTCAAATCAGTCCAGAAAATGGTTAAATACCACCTGCGAGACAATCTCCAAAAATTTCAATAAAAATACGACGGCGATCCTCGCAAAGAGTATATGCCGATCGAGTCCTCACATGTCGAAATCCAATACCCGAGTGCAGAGATAAAAATCCGACAAGCCTCCGCTGTCCAAAAAAACCACCAGCAGAAAAGGGGTTCAAAGATGCCTCGTAAACCATGCCAAGAACTCAAAATGAAGTCAGGTGATCAACACGGAAATCGAAGGCCTACCTCTCATGAAACCAACGCCGTGAAAATCGTCCAAAAATTTCGTCGGAGTAGCTCTGTGGACCTCGTGGACCGAAACGCGACGGAAATGGGCCACCGAAGAAGAAACGTCGCACTGCGCCGAATCGCCGAAGCCGTCGATGTCGCGCCCTCCAAAAATTCTGAAACTGTGATGATCCGGACTCCCGCAGGAACTGTGCAACATTAAACAGTGACTGTAGGGAGCTTACCCGGTGAAGCAGAGCTTGTAGAATCGAAATTGGATATTTAATATAGACTCTGCGCGAAAATCGGAGCAAATGGAATTTTCCGGGAGCTTTCGGCAAAATTTCGGATGGGAATTTGGCACAATGGACGTCGGATTTGGACTCAGCGCGCGAAAACGATCGAAATGGTATATTCGCTTTATTTTTTCGGCACTTGGTACTGTTCACCGGAACAGTAACCGCCGGCCGGAATTACTGTTCCGGCCGCCGGCGGCGAGCGGCGAGCGGCGGCGGGCGGCGGCGCACGGCGGCGGGCAGCGGCGGCACAGCGGCAGAGCGCGGAGGCGCGCGGCCCTGGTGCGCGGTCCATGGGCCTGGCGTGCACCGGGAGCACCGAATACCCCCTTTCCACGTGGCGCTTCCCCATTGGTTCGCCGGCTTCTAGAAGCGCGTGGGAGGGTGACACGTGGCACACCCGGATTGGCCGACATCTTCCGGAAGACCCGGCGCGGGGACCGGGCCCGTGCTCCACGTGGACACGTGGCGTCTTCTGAGTGGCCCTTGCACAGGCTGTTCCCTGTTTTGTGGACACGTGGCGCGTTTTGGTTGGCCCGTTTCGGTGTTCCCTGTTCGGATCCGATCCTGTGTGGAGCCCCAGCCCATTATAAATAGCAATCCCCACCCCCTCTCATTCCCACCTCGATTTGCAGGCCTTAGAGTGAGAATCAGGGCATGTGCCCTCTACGAAATTTCTTCCTCTCTCTCTCTTCTCTCTCTCCTCCAAATCTCAGAATTTTTGGAGTTACAGTTAGTGAGTTATCTGCGACGCGGCGCACTGCGACGGTTTTCTTTTTCGGCCCATTTCCCGTCGCAGTTCCGTCGAAAATTCCCTGTGGGCTAACCAGGAGGAATTTTTGGACGATTTTTGCGACAGCGCGTTCCTAAGAGGTAAGGCTTCGATTTCCGTGTTAATCACTTTGCTCCATTTCGTACTTTTGGCACGTTTCCCGAGGTCTCTTTGACCCCCCTTTTTGCTGTGGAAATTTCTGGATAGTGTCAACTTCTCCGATTTTTATCTTGGCGTAGGAGCAAAGAGTCGATTTTGATCTACTCTTCGCAAGGAACGCAACCGTAATTTTTCTGGATTTTTCTGAGCACTATACAGAGGTGAAAAACTCCTCTCTTTTCGTGCTATTTGAAAAACAGCAAAAGCTGTATTTTTATGAATAATATAGTTACACCCTGTGCAATGTGTGTTGCTGTAGGGCACCGTTCTCGGCAGACAGCAGTTCTAGGGGACTGTGGACAGCCAGGAGACTATCTGGGTGTGGTTTGAGCTGTTCGAGGTGGGCGGTTGTTGCTTACCTCATTTTTGACAAGCTCACTGGGATTACTGGAACTCCCCTAAAATTTAATATGACAATTGATGAGAACAATTGGGACAAACTAATATGACAATTGATGAGAACAATTGGGACAAACTAATATGACAATTGATGAGAACAATTGGGACAAACTAATATGACAATTGATGAGAACAATTGGGACAAACTAATATGACAATTGATGAGAACAATTGGGACAAACTAAATTGATGAGTACTATTGGGACTACTAACAGGACTACTAACAGGACTACTAACAGGACAATTGATGAGAACCGCTGGGACGAACTCTCCTAAAAATTAATATAACCCCACAGATGATATGATGACTTTTATTGGGACACTGTGATTGAGACAAAGGCTATAATCTCGCATGCAAATGACTTTTATTCAGTAAATCAATCTTTTCAAATCTTTGACACTATTTTACAACTTTTAAAATAAAGACAGTTGCATGCATGCCCGGACATCAGGTAGGGCCACTATTTATTGCTACACTATCATATTAAGACTTGACATGTTTTATTGCTCTCTTTTGCTTTCAGTTGCTTGTCGCTCGAGTATGAGCAGGGGTTTGGGATAGTATAGCCAAGGTTATGTTAGATTATAAACTTGTGGGGTGTTGCGGTGACCGCGGACAGTAGGCGGTCGACCAGATATTATCCTTGCATCAGATTAGGGATGAGTCTGGTCTATTTTGCATCAGCTGAGGATCGGGTTATCCTAGTGGGTGGTTTTCCCACTTGTTAAGTACTATGGCATCAGATCGGGGTTTTCTTTAGTGGATAGTTTTTCCCACTTTGATCATAGTCATGATCCAGTCCTGCTGTTTTATGGCACTTCTGATACTTATTACTGAGATATTTACTCGTGTGGGTCGCTCCCCTCGAGTGCCACTCCGGAGTGTGTTACAGACAGACTTTGAGTCCTTGAGACTCCTATCCCCTATCGGTGTTATGCGTTGACCAGCATACCCAATTTGGCAAACACTATTCCATATCGGTGTCATACGTTGGCCAGCATACCCGATTTGGCAAACACTATCCCCATCGGTGTTATGCATTGGCCAGCATACCCGATTTGGCAAGGCACAGCAGGCAGTACCAGTTTTACTAGTGACACAAGACTGAGTTATTTCAGGCAGGCATGTTTGGTATTGTTGCATACAGTCATTTCATGCTACATGACATTTAGAGGCATTCTAGTGGTGGTTTCCCTTTATTCAGCAGTTCTGTTTACAGCTTTACCACTTATTCCTTTCTGGCCTCTAGTAGTCCTAGTGGGTGCGTCAGAGTTGAGGTTTTGCCCACTAGGGGAGGCTACTGGTTTATCTGGTAGTTCTCACCCCCATTATTCTTTTCTGTTTCTTTCTTCTTCTTTATTTTGCAGAGTCGTCTGCGGGAGCTGCTAGGCTATCAGCGGCTGATAAAGGTAAGGGGATCGCTGAGTAGATAGATCTCCTGGGAGACTGAGAGCTGTAGATAGACGTTGTACCCTTCACTCAGACTATGATATTCTCCTTTTATTTTGAGTCTGGTTTTCGCCAGCTGGATGTACTATTGTGGTGAGCTGGGAGATTATTGTACTTATTACAGCTTTGTTTGTAGTTCCAGTCTGAGATACTATGTGGTTCCTCCACTTCAGCTCTGTATTATGCTCTTTTATTGTTTATATTATATCGGAGCAGGTTACTAGCGCTTCGTGTACTCGGGAAATCCCATGTGCACGGCGGATCTGTTGGCGAGCCCGGGTTCCGGGGCGTGACAGATTAAGTTGGTATCAGAGCTTAGGGATTGGTCAGTTGGGACTTAGGAAACCCTAGGCTTTTGGTAGACCCTAGGATAATAGGGTACGAGAGACGTGATATTTGCGAAAGTCGTTGATTTATTGTTTGACTCTTCCAGTGAGAGAAGAGGGATCGATATGCCTAATTTCTGGTGAACCGTTATGTTGGCTGCAGACAACATAAAGTCACAGAAATAGGGGAATGTCTTTGACTTTCGCTAGATTGGGTCGTGTGGAATTTTATTTTGCTGATTTGTGGCTTTTGGTGACAGTATGTCACCCCGTCGTCATTTTTCCGTCGGGGATATTTCTACCCCTTCTGAGAAGCCCGAGCAGGCGGTATCTGCTGAGCTGGGAGAACTACGGGCCTTGGTGACCCATTTGGTGGCAAGAAGCTTTCGACAGGACCAACGCCTGGAGCAGTTGCTGGCGCAGAGAGGTGACTTAGCGGTTGACGAAGGGGCCAGGACTTTCGAGCAGCGTCCAGACAAGGAACGCCCTGCCCCAGATAATGATGGACAGGCCAGTTCAGGGAGACCACCACGACCCCTGCGGCCCCAGTCTACGGGCCGTGGGCGTCTTGATCGACGAGGACCTGGTAGATCGCAGAGGCCTCCGCAGCAGCAGTCTCGACAGTCTCGGGCGTCGGTCCAATGCATTTTCTGTAGGGGGCAGCATTCATCAAATACCTGTGGCTTGAGGGAGGGTCGATGCTTCCAATGTGGGCAGCCAGGCCACATCCGACCTACGTGCCCCTTTCAGGTTTTAGTAGCACCTTTTTCAGCATTGGCCCCTACCGCATCCCAGCAGAGGTCACAGAGGCCTCAGCGGCATAGGCAGCAGCAACAGCAGGTAAGGTAGCCTCAGTCTATAGTTAGGTGCATTTTCTGCGAAGGTCAGCACACTTCAGGTGCTTGTGACTTGAGGTTCGGCCGCTGTTTCAAGTGCGGACAGCCCGGGCACGTGCGAGTTACGTGTCCTTCGGGGATAACGGTGGCACCTACTTCGGCATCTGTCCCTACCACTTCCCAGCTACGACCGGGAGCTTCACCGACAGATCTTCAAGGAGATCAAGTTTCATTCCCCCGCCCTTCTGGAGAGAGACAGCCGTTGTTGAGCAGTCAAGATGGCTTAGCGCAGGCAAGGGATTCTGCTATGGCTGATCGAGTGGAGGCAGGTATGATTTACTTTCTGGCATAAGGACTCGTACCTCGTTTTATAGGGACATCTCTTTTATTTGTAGAGAATGTACATCATTGCATAGGGTTAGGAATAGGACTCTCACCTTGTGCACAGAAGGTGTAGATTCCCGATTGAACTCTGCACATGGAGGAGTGCTGTTAGCCCCGCCCGATTTAGATCGAGTCCTGGATTATGCCAATAGACCTATTGGACCTGAGTCAACTGAAGGACTTCGATGTGGTCCTCGGGATGGACTGGTTGGCTCGGTATTTTGCGACTATTGATTGTGCCGCAAGGACCGTCACTTTTAGAAAGTCAGACCAGAAAATGTTGGTATATCGGAAATGTCAGAGCGCTTTCTTTGCCTCTATGATTTCGACTTCCCGAGCGAGGCTGATAATCCGTCGAGGATGTGTAGCCTTTTTAGCTAGTGTTGTTGAGGGGCCTACGGCGGCGCCGGAACTCGGGGATATCCCTATTGCCCGCGAGTTCCCGGATGTTTTCCCACCTGAGCTGTCTAGCATGCCGCCAGATAGGGAGATTGAGTTCGTGATTAACGTAGTTCCAGGAACTGCGCCAATCTCTAAGGCTCCTTACCGGATGGCACCGGCTGAGCTGCGAGAGCTTAAGGCGCAACTCCAGGATTTAATGGATAAGGGCTTTATTAGGCTGAGTGTATCACCTTGGGGTGCGCCGGTGCTATTCGTAAAGAAGATGGATGGGTCACTTCGACTACGTGTGGATTATAGAGAATTAAATAAAGTGACCATCTAGAACAAGTACCCTTTTGCCGCGCATCGATGATCTTTTTGTTCAGCTGCAAGGGTCTTGCGTCTTCTCTAAGATAGATTTGCAGTCCGGTTACCACCAGTTAAAGGTGAAGGCCGTAGATATTCCGAAACGGCATTTTGATCACGGTATGGGCATTATGAATTTACAGTTATGCCTTTTGGGCTAACTAATGCCCCTGCCGCATTCATGGATTTAAGGAACCGGATCTTCCGACTATACTTGGATCGATTCGTAGTAGTATTCATTGATGATATCTTGATTTACTCCCGAAGTGATATTGAGCATGAGGAGCACTTAAAGGTTGTGCTGCAACTTCTGCGAGAAAAGAAGTTGTATGCCAAGCTGGCAAAGTGCGAGTTTTGGCTTCGGGAGGTAGTCTTCTTGGGCCTTGTGATTTCTGCCGCAGGTGTGGCAGTGGACCCAGCGAAGATTGAGGCAGTCCGTGATTGGCCCCGACCGACGACGGTTTCTGAGGTACGTAGCTTTATGGGTTTAGCTGGGTATTACCGTCGGTTTGTGGAAGGCTTTGCGAAGCTCTCCACACCCCTCACTCGCTTGACGCGTAAGGGAGTGAAGTTTATCGGGAGTGAGGATTGTCAAAAGAGCTTTGAGGAGCTGAAAAATAGATTAATGACCACTCCTATCCTTTCCCTCCCTGTTATGGGGGAAGGATATGTGATCTACAGCAATGCATCACACAGCGGACTTGGTTGTGTGTTGATGCAAGAAGGGAGGGTAATTGCTTACGCATCAAGGCAACTCAAGGATTATGAGAAGAATTACCCTACCCATGACTTGGAGCTTGCTGCTGTAGTGTTTGCACTAAAGCTTTGGCGTCATTATCTATATGAGGAGCATTGTGAAATCTACACCGACCACCAGAGCCTAAAATACCTGTTCACGCAGAAGGAGTTGAATTTGAGGCAACGTAGGTGGTTAGAGCTATTAAAGGATTATGATGTAGATATTCTCTACCACCCAGGCAAGGCTAATGTGGTCGCTGATGCCTTGAGTAGGAGGGCGGTGCGAAGTTTGTCTATGTTGATCACAGACCAGGCACCGCTATTAGAGGAAATGAGACGACTCGAGATAGAGGTTGTGTCCCCTGGGGTCACTGCTAGACCGACGTCTTTAGTCTTGCAGCCCACTCTGCTGGACAGGATCAAAGAGAAACAGAGTGAGGACCCCCACTTGGCCAGGATTAGAGATCATATTCCGAGTGATCAGTCAGGGGACTTTACGATAGATGCCTCGGGAATACTGAGGTACAGGAACCGAGCATGTGTGCCAATAGATGTGGAGATTAGAGAACAGATATTGCGAGAGGCCCATTATACACCTTATACCCTACATCCTGGTGGGACTAAGATGTATAAGGACCTCAAGGCACACTTCTGGTGGAAAGGCATGAAAAGGGATATTGGGAGATTTGTGGCGCAGTGTTTAACCTGTCAGCAGGTGAAAGCTGAGCATCGAGTGCCAGCTGGCAAGTTACAAAGTCTCCCAATCCCCGAGTGGAAATGGGACCACATTACAATGGACTTTGTGGTCGGACTACCGAGGGCCCAGGGAGGAGCAGACGCTATCTGGGTAGTTGTTGATAGACTTACCAAGTCGGCGCACTTTCTGCCCATGCAGACTACGTGGCCACTTGAGCGACTAGCCCAGCTATATCTAGATGAGATAGTTAGATTGCATGGAGTCCCCGCCTCCATTGTATCAGATAGAGACCCGAGGTTTGTTTCGCATTTCTGAAAGAGTTTGCAAACAGCCTTGGGAACTGAACTCAGGTTCAGTACAGCTTTTCATCCGCAGACTGATGGGCAGTCAGAGCGGACTATACAAATCCTGGAGGACATGCTGAGGGCTTGTGTCTTGGATTTCGGCGGAGGGTGGATTCGGCATTTATCTTTGGCTGAATTCGCGTACAACAATAGCTTTCAAGCGAGCATTCAGATGGCTCCGTTTGAAGCATTGTATGGACGCAAGTGTCGATCACCACTTTATTGGAGGGACGTAGACGAGAGACGGACCTTGGGACCAGATGTCTTGATAGAGGCAGAAGAGAAGGTCCGGGTGATTCGAAAGCATCTTCAGACCGCCCAAAGCCGACAGAGGAGTTATGCCGAGGTTCGGCGACGAGACTTAGAATTTCAGGTTGAAGATCATGTGTTCCTGAAAGTCTCGCCATCCAAAGGAATCAGGAGGTTTGGCACTCGTGGGAAACTTATCCCCCGATATATTGGACCCTTTTGAGGTATTGGAGCGTATCGGGTCAGTTACCTACCGACTTGCACTTCCCCGAGGCTTGCTGGTGTCCATGATATATTATGTCTTCGACCCATCGCACGTCATTGACTTCACACCGCTTGAGTTTAGCGAAGATTTGAGGTATGAGGAGCGCCCACTGCGAATTCTGGACCGAGAGGTGAGAGAATTGCGCTGTAGGGCCATTCCCTATGTGAAAATTCAATGGGGCAATCATGACGAGCGCGAGGCTACATGGGAGCTTGAGTCGGAGATGAGGGACGCCCACCCCTACTTATTTGAGACTTTGGACTGAGGATTGTTGTTGAGTCTCGTTTCGAGGACGAAACTCTTTTTAGTGGGGGAGGATGTGATGATCCGGACTCCCGCAGGAACTGTGCAACATTAAACAGTGACTGTAGGGAGCTTACCCGGTGAAGCAGAGCTTGTAGAATCGAAATTGGATATTTAATATAGACTCTGCGCGAAAATCAGAGCAAATGGAATTTTCCGGGAGCTTTCGGCAAAATTTCGGATGGGAATTTGGCACAATGGACGTCGGATTTGGACTCAGCGCGCGAAAACGATCGAAATGGTATATTCGCTTTATTTTTTCGGCACTTGGTACTGTTCACCGGAACAGTAACCGCCGGCCGGAATTACTGTTCCGGCCGCCGGCGGCGAGCGGCGAGCGGCGGCGGGCGGCGGCGCACGGCGGCGGGCAGCGGCGGCACAGCGGCAGAGCGCGGAGGCGCGCGGCCCTGGTGCGCGGTCCATGGGCCTGGCGTGCACCGGGAGCACCGAATACCCCCTTTCCACGTGGCGCTTCCCCATTGGTTCGCCGGCTTCTAGAAGCGCGTGGGAGGGTGACACGTGGCACACCCGGATTGGCCGACATCTTCCGGAAGACCCGGCGCGGGGACCGGGCCCGTGCTCCACGTGGACACGTGGCGTCTTCTGAGTGGCCCTTGCACAGACTGTTCCCTGTTTTGTGGACACGTGGCGCATTTTGGTTGGCCCGTTTCGGTGTTCCCTGTTCGGATCCGATCCTGTGTGGAGCCCCAGCCCATTATAAATAGCAATCCCCACCCCCTCTCATTCCCACCTCGATTTGCGGGCCTTAGAGTGAGAATCAGGGCATGTGCCCTCTACGAAATTTCTTCCTCTCTCTCTCTTCTCTCTCTCCTCCAAATCTCAGAATTTTTGGAGTTACAGTTAGTGAGTTATCTGCGACGCGGCGCACTGCGACGGTTTTCTTTTTCGGCCCATTTCCCGTCGCAGTTCCGTCGAAAATTCCCTGTGGGCTAACCAGGAGGAATTTTTGGACGATTTTTGCGACAGCGCGTTCCTAAGAGGTAAGGCTTCGATTTCCGTGTTGATCACTTTGCTCCATTTCGTACTTTTGGCACGTTTCCCGAGGTCTCTTTGACCCCCCTTTTTGCTGTGGAAATTTCTGGACAGTGTCAACTTCTCCGATTTTTATCTTGGCGTAGGAGCATCAGATCGAGGCGTTCAAAGAGTCGATTTTGATCTACTCTTCGCAAGGAACGCAACCGTAATTTTTCTGGATTTTTCTGAGCACTATACAGAGGTGAAAAACTCCTCTCTTTTCGTGCTATTTGAAAAACAGCAAAAGCTGTATTTTTATGAATAATATAGTTACACCCTGTGCAATGTGTGTTGCTGTAGGGCACCGTTCTCGGCAGACAGCAGTTCTAGGGGACTGTGGACAGCCAGGAGACTATCTGGGTGTGGTTTGAGCTGTTCGAGGTGGGCGGTTGTTGCTTACCTCATTTTTGACAAGCTCACTGGGATTACTGGAACTCCCCTAAAATTTAATATGACAATTGATGAGAACAATTGGGACAAACTAATATGACAATTGATGAGAACAATTGGGACAAACTAATATGACAATTGATGAGAACAATTGGGACAAACTAATATGACAATTGATGAGAACAATTGGGACAAACTAATATGACAATTGATGAGAACAATTGGGACAAACTAAATTGATGAGTACTATTGGGACTACTAACAGGACTACTAACAGGACTACTAACAGGACAATTGATGAGAACCGCTGGGACGAACTCTCCTAAAAATTAATATAACCCCACAGATGATATGATGACTTTTATTGGGACACTGTGATTGAGACAAAGGCTATAATCTCGCATGCAAATGACTTTTATTCAGTAAATCAATCTTTTCAAATCTTTGACACTATTTTACAACTTTTAAAATAAAGACAGTTGCATGCATGCCCGGACATCAGGTAGGGCCACTATTTATTGCTACACTATCATATTAAGACTTGACATGTTTTATTGCTCTCTTTTGCTTTCAGTTGCTTGTCGCTCGAGTATGAGCAGGGGTTTGGGATAGTATAGCCAAGGTTATGTTAGATTATAAACTTGTGGGGTGTTGCGGTGACCGCGGACAGTAGGCGGTCGACCAGATATTTATCCTTGCATCAGATTAGGGATGAGTCTGGTCTATTTTGCATCAGCTGAGGATCGGGTTATCCTAGTGGGTGGTTTTCCCACTTGTTAAGTACTATGGCATCAGATCGGGGTTTTCTTTAGTGGATAGTTTTTCCCACTTTGATCATAGTCATGATCCAGTCCTGCTGTTTTATGGCACTTCTGATACTTATTACTGAGATATTTACTCGTGTGGGTCGCTCCCCTCGAGTGCCACTCCGGAGTGTGTTACAGACAGACTTTGAGTCCTTGAGACTCCTATCCCCTATCGGTGTTATGCGTTGACCAGCATACCCAATTTGGCAAACACTATTCCATATCGGTGTCATACGTTGGCCAGCATACCCGATTTGGCAAACACTATCCCCATCGGTGTTATGCATTGGCCAGCATACCCGATTTGGCAAGGCACAGCAGGCAGTACCAGTTTTACTAGTGACACAAGACTGAGTTATTTCAGGCAGGCATGTTTGGTATTGTTGCATACAGTCATTTCATGCTACATGACATTTAGAGGCATTCTAGTGGTGGTTTCCCTTTATTCAGCAGTTCTGTTTACAGCTTTACCACTTATTCCTTTCTGGCCTCTAGTAGTCCTAGTGGGTGCGTCAGAGTTGAGGTTTTGCCCACTAGGGGAGGCTACTGGTTTATCTGGTAGTTCTCACCCCCATTATTCTTTTCTGTTTCTTTCTTCTTCTTTATTTTGCAGAGTCGTCTGCGGGAGCTGCTAGGCTATCAGCGGCTGATAAAGGTAAGGGGATCGCTGAGTAGATAGATCTCCTGGGAGACTGAGAGCTGTAGATAGACGTTGTACCCTTCACTCAGACTATGATATTCTCCTTTTATTTTGAGTCTGGTTTTCGCCAGCTGGATGTACTATTGTGGTGAGCTGGGAGATTATTGTACTTATTACAGCTTTGTTTGTAGTTCCAGTCTGAGATACTATGTGGTTCCTCCACTTCAGCTCTGTATTATGCTCTTTTATTGTTTATATTATATCGGAGCAGGTTACTAGCGCTTCGTGTACTCGGGAAATCCCATGTGCACGGCGGATCTGTTGGCGAGCCCGGGTTCCGGGGCGTGACAGATTAAGTTGGTATCAGAGCTTAGGGATTGGTCAGTTGGGACTTAGGAAACCCTAGGCTTTTGGTAGACCCTAGGATAATAGGGTACGAGAGACGTGATATTTGCGAAAGTCGTTGATTTATTGTTTGACTCTTCCAGTGAGAGAAGAGGGATCGATATGCCTAATTTCTGGTGAACCGTTATGTTGGCTGCAGACAACATAAAGTCACAGAAATAGGGGAATGTCTTTGACTTTCGCTAGATTGGGTCGTGTGGAATTTTATTTGCTGATTTGTGGCTTTTGGTGACAGTATGTCACCCCGTCGTCATTTTTCCGTCGGGGATATTTCTACCCCTTCTGAGAAGCCCGAGCAGGCGGTATCTGCTGAGCTGGGAGAACTACGGGCCTTGGTGACCCATTTGGTGGCAAGAAGCTTTCGACAGGACCAACGCCTGGAGCAGTTGCTGGCGCAGAGAGGTGACTTAGCGGTTGACGAAGGGGCCAGGACTTTCGAGCAGCGTCCAGACAAGGAACGCCCTGCCCCAGATAATGATGGACAGGCCAGTTCAGGGAGACCACCACGACCCCTGCGGCCCCAGTCTACGGGCCGTGGGCGTCTTGATCGACGAGGACCTGGTAGATCGCAGAGGCCTCCGCAGCAGCAGTCTCGACAGTCTCGGGCGTCGGTCCAATGCATTTTCTGTAGGGGGCAGCATTCATCAAATACCTGTGGCTTGAGGGAGGGTCGATGCTTCCAATGTGGGCAGCCAGGCCACATCCGACCTACGTGCCCCTTTCAGGTTTAGTAGCACCTTTTTCAGCATTGGCCCCTACCGCATCCCAGCAGAGGTCACAGAGGCCTCAGCGGCATAGGCAGCAGCAACAGCAGGTAAGGTAGCCTCAGTCTATAGTTAGGTGCATTTTCTGCGAAGGTCAGCACACTTCAGGTGCTTGTGACTTGAGGTTCGGCCGCTGTTTCAAGTGCGGACAGCCCGGGCACGTGCGAGTTACGTGTCCTTCGGGGATAACGGTGGCACCTACTTCGGCATCTGTCCCTACCACTTCCCAGCTACGACCGGGAGCTTCACCGACAGATCTTCAAGGAGATCAAGTTTCATTCCCCCGCCCTTCTGGAGAGAGACAGCCGTTGTTGAGCAGTCAAGATGGCTTAGCGCAGGCAAGGGATTCTGCTATGGCTGATCGAGTGGAGGCAGGTATGATTTACTTTCTGGCATAAGGACTCGTACCTCGTTTTATAGGGACATCTCTTTTATTTGTAGAGAATGTACATCATTGCATAGGGTTAGGAATAGGACTCTCACCTTGTGCACAGAAGGTGTAGATTCCCGATTGAACTCTGCACATGGAGGAGTGCTGTTAGCCCCGCCCGATTTAGATCGAGTCCTGGATTATGCCAATAGACCTATTGGACCTGAGTCAACTGAAGGACTTCGATGTGGTCCTCGGGATGGACTGGTTGGCTCGGTATTTGCGACTATTGATTGTGCCGCAAGGACCGTCACTTTTAGAAAGTCAGACCAGAAAATGTTGGTATATCGGAAATGTCAGAGCGCTTTCTTTGCCTCTATGATTTCGACTTCCCGAGCGAGGCTGATAATCCGTCGAGGATGTGTAGCCTTTTTAGCTAGTGTTGTTGAGGGGCCTACGGCGGCGCCGGAACTCGGGGATATCCCTATTGCCCGCGAGTTCCCGGATGTTTTCCCACCTGAGCTGTCTAGCATGCCGCCAGATAGGGAGATTGAGTTCGTGATTAACGTAGTTCCAGGAACTGCGCCAATCTCTAAGGCTCCTTACCGGATGGCACCGGCTGAGCTGCGAGAGCTTAAGGCGCAACTCCAGGATTTAATGGATAAGGGCTTTATTAGGCTGAGTGTATCACCTTGGGGTGCGCCGGTGCTATTCGTAAAGAAGATGGATGGGTCACTTCGACTACGTGTGGATTATAGAGAATTAATAAAGTGACCATCTAGAACAAGTACCCTTTTGCCGCGCATCGATGATCTTTTTGTTCAGCTGCAAGGGTCTTGCGTCTTCTCTAAGATAGATTTGCAGTCCGGTTACCACCAGTTAAAGGTGAAGGCCGTAGATATTCCGAAACGGCATTTTGATCACGGTATGGGCATTATGAATTTACAGTTATGCCTTTTGGGCTAACTAATGCCCCTGCCGCATTCATGGATTTAAGGAACCGGATCTTCCGACTATACTTGGATCGATTCGTAGTAGTATTCATTGATGATATCTTGATTTACTCCCGAAGTGATATTGAGCATGAGGAGCACTTAAAGGTTGTGCTGCAACTTCTGCGAGAAAAGAAGTTGTATGCCAAGCTGGCAAAGTGCGAGTTTTGGCTTCGGGAGGTAGTCTTCTTGGGCCTTGTGATTTCTGCCGCAGGTGTGGCAGTGGACCCAGCGAGGTCTCTTTGACCCCCCTTTTGCTGTGGAAATTTCTGGACAGTGTCAACTTCTCCGATTTTTATCTTGGCGTAGGAGCATCAGATCGAGGCGTTCAAAGAGTCGATTTTGATCTACTCTTCGCAAGGAACGCAACCGTAATTTTTCTGGATTTTTCTGAGCACTATACAGAGGTGAAAAACTCCTCTCTTTTCGTGCTATTTGAAAAACAGCAAAAGCTGTATTTTTATGAATAATATAGTTACACCCTGTGCAATGTGTGTTGCTGTAGGGCACCGTTCTCGGCAGACAGCAGTTCTAGGGGACTGTGGACAGCCAGGAGACTATCTGGGTGTGGTTTGAGCTGTTCGAGGTGGGCGGTTGTTGCTTACCTCATTTTTGACAAGCTCACTGGGATTACTGGAACTCCCCTAAAATTTAATATGACAATTGATGAGAACAATTGGGACAAAACTAATATGACAATTGATGAGAACAATTGGGACAAACTAATATGACAATTGATGAGAACAATTGGGACAAACTAATATGAACATTGATGAGAACAATTGGGACAAACTAATATGACAATTGATGAGAACAATTGGGACAAACTAAATTGATGAGTACTATTGGGACTACTAACAGGACTACTAACAGGACTACTAACAGGACAATTGATGAGAACCGCTGGGACGAACTCTCCTAAAAAATTAATATAACCCCACAGATGATATGATGACTTTTATTGGGACACTGTGATTGAGACACAAAAGGCTATAATCTCGCATGCAAATGACTTTTATTCAGTAAATCAATCTTTTCAAATCTTGTGACACTATTTTACAACTTTTAAAATAAAGACAGTTTCATGCATGCCGGACATCAGGTAGGGCCACTATTTATTGCTACACTATCATATTAAGACTTGACATGTTTTATTGCTCTCTTTTGCTTTCAGTGCTTGTCGCTCGAGTATGAGCAGGGGTTTGGGATAGTATAGCCAAGGTTATGTTAGATTATAAACTTGTGGGGTGTTGCGGTGACCGCGGACAGTAGGGCGGTCGACCAGATATTTATCCTTGCATCAGATTAGGTATGAGTCTGGTCTATTTTGCATCAGCTGAGGATCGGGTTATCCTAGTGGGTGGTTTTCCCACTTGTTAGTACTATGGCATCAGATCGGTGTATTTCTTTAGTGGATAGTTTTCCCACTTTGATCATAGTCATGATCCAGTCCTGCTGTTTTATGGCACTTCTGATACTTATTACTGAGATATTTACTCGTGTGGGTCGCTCCCCTCGAGTGCCACTCCGGAGTGTGTTACAGACAGCCTTTGAGTCCTTGAGACTCCTATCCCCTATCGGTGTTATGCGTTGACCAGCATACCCAATTTGGCAAACACTATTCCCTATCGGTGTTATGCGTTGGCCAGCATACCCGATTTGGCAAACACTATCCCCATCGGTGTTATGCATTGGCCAGCATACCCGATTTGGCAAGGCACAGCAGGCAGTACCCAGTTTTACTAGTGACACAGACTGAGTTATTTCAGGCAGGCATGTTTGGTATTGTTGCATACAGTCATTTCATGCTACATGACATTTAGAGGCATTCTAGTGGTGGTTTTCCCTTTATTCAGCAGTTCTGTTTACAGCTTTACCACTTATTCCTTTCTGGCCTCTAGTAGTCCTAGTGGGTGCGTCAGAGTTGAGGTTTTGCCCACTAGGGGAGGCTACTGGTTTATCTGGTAGTTCTCACCCCCATTATTCTTTTCTGTTTCTTTCTTCTTCTTTATTTTGCAGAGTCGTCTGCGGGAGCTGCTAGGCTATCAGCGGCTGATAAAGGTAAGGGGATCGCTGAGTAGATAGATCTCCTGGGAGACTGAGAGCTGTAGATAGACGTTGTACCCTTCACTCAGACTGTGATATTCTCCTTTTATTTTGAGTCTGGTTTTCGCCAGCTGGATGTACTATTGTGGTGAGCTGGGAGATTATTGTACTTATTACAGCGTTGTTTGTAGTTCCAGTCTGAGATACTATGTGGGTTCCTAGCCACTTCAGCTCTTGTATTAATGCTCTTTTATTGTTTATATTATATCGAGGCAGTTACCAGCGCTTCGTGTACTCGGAAATCCCATGTGCACAGCGGATCGGTTGGCGAGCCCGGGTTCCGGGGCGTGACAGAAACGCCCTCGAGAGATTGCAGCACAAGATGAGGAAACAAAGTTGCTTGAGGGCTCAGTCACAGAGGAGCTCGGGAAAAGCCCAAAAAATCTAAGGTGAAAGGCTATTTAGCCCAGCCCACCAATGAAGGGGTTCGATTCGGGCGCCCGAATCCGGCCCAAGCCCAATACCGTGCGCGTCCGAATTCCTCTCACGCGCCACTTCACCCGCTCCACGCCCCGCGCGCCCGGCGCACAGGTCGTGCCCGCCAATCGCGGCGCGCCGCGTGGCGACGCGGTCCACGGTGGGAACCGTGGGCCGCGGGTTCACGGCGGCCCAGCCGGGTCGCTGCGCCCGCCAATGAGCGGGCGACACGTGGCCTGGCGGGGTCCACGGTGCGCCGCGCTCGACGTTGCTGTCGCGCGTGCGTTGACCGCCCAATCAGCGCGCGACACGCGGCACGCCCGCCGTTGGCTGGTCCCGGTGCACGCCAAAACCCATGGACCGCCCTGCCCGCCGCCGCGCACAAGGCGCGCCTGCCCGCGCCCCCCGCCGCCGCGCTCCGCCGCTACCCGTTGCCGCCGGTGCTGCCCTGGCCTGCTGGAACAGTAAACCATGCCTCGAAATTCGTTTTCGGCATCCGGGCTCCGAAAAACACAAGTAAATAGTCCATTTTCATCGTTTTCCCGCGCGCTAAGTCCAAATCCGATGTCCATTTTGCTAAATTCCACTTCAAAAATTGTCGAAGGCATCCGAACAGGTATTCTTAAATCCAAATTTCGTGCTGGGTCCAATCTGAAGTCTGATTTGCGTGCAACCAACTCCAACACACATCAAGGCCTCTAGAAGCCACAATTCACACTGCAAAAGCTCTGCTGGAGATCCGGGTCATCACATTACAATCAAGATGAAATAGTTAGATTCCATGTTTGAGACATGAGGACAGACTTGTAAATGTGTTAACTCTTTCATTATGCAAGATAATGTTAATATTGTATATGAAACATTGACACGTAAGATACTATACCCCGACCTAAAGGTCGGTGATTCTATTCCGTGTTTTAGACACGATTGATTGCTATTTCGTATTTTAGACACGATAATTGAGACTTGCTTTCTTGCCGTTTGTGCTCATTCGCACATGCTTGGTAGGATCGCTCAGTCCAAGCCGACACTCCGGAGTTGGCCATTTGCGACATCATGATCGCCGTGCGGGATTGGTTGCCGATTGGGACGCCGTTGGTTTTGGCATAGCTCCGTGGGGGGGGGTGCCACCATGGGACCATAAGGCATGGCTCAAGCTTAGACTAAAAGACAGTCTTCAAGAGAAAATGATTAAAGTGAACTAAACTTGACATTGAATATCACATAGATGATTCATTCATGGTAGTTGGACATACATGATAGCAAACTTGACATCAGACATCACATAGATGATACTAGTTATTGTAGTTGGACATTGTGATAGTATGATAGATTCATATCATTATCACCTTGTACATGAGCATCGAGGCATGATAGTAGTAGAGTACTTTACTTTACTTCAGTTGTTTATTGTCAGTATTTCATTTCAGCAGTTATACTATCTTTTGCCTCAGTTGACCTAGTGGTGTATTTCGCTTCTCTCGGCGGCTTACCCACTGGGAACTATTGACTAATAGTTCTCACCCCATTTGGGTTGTTGTTTTTCAGAGCCATCCGCAACGGGAGGGGCTCGGGACCATGGCAAGGGGTTATCGCATAGCTAGCTTTTCCCCGTCGCACCATTCGAGGTGGTTACATGGCACATTTTCTTTTGTTTTTGTGGGAGAGGTGTTGGTTTTTTTTTTTTTTTTTTGTTATAGAGACACCAATGTATTTTGATAGGTTGTATTTGAGAGGACTACTTTTGTATATTGAATTTTAACTTCTTGTATGATAGTTGTTATCTACTCTTCTCTTTGTGCATAGTTTAGTTGTGCTCTGATTACTAGTAAGATGTGTCTATTGCTTCCTTTCCACTTTGTTGTTGTAGACGCCTTGTGTGTACTGGGGGATACCTTGTGCACACGGCGAGTCTGTGCACGTGCCGGGTAAGCTTCCGTTGGGGCCCGGGGTGTGACAGTGGTCTAGTCGTGTCATCCTTAGCTTTTGTTAGTATAGTGGTGTGTCGGTTGTATTTGTAAGCCTAGTGCTTTTGATGTGTATTTTGTACCGAACCGATTGTAATGAATAAAGTTTCTTTCATGTTCTTTATCCTATAGCATACTCTGGTATCATGTGTATATTCTCTCTTCAATTAGAGTGTGTGGAAGTGACAGACTTTCCGTTCGGATTAAGTGAGGCTTGCCCATTTAGCAGTGGTCTGTGCGCGTACCCGAGCCGACTATATTGGCGGCCCCGGGGCGTGACAAAAGCAGGGGCTTTCTATGTGACTCGGGGTGTGATAACCTTCCCTTATTATGAATTTATGTATTTTCGTACATATTATTTTATGCTTCATCATTATGTCTCTAGTAGAACTAATAGGTAGATCGCTCCTTATGGCGATTGTACTAACTGAAAACTATTTCATATAGCTCTCACGCTCTATTGTTGTTTTCTTTTTTAGAGTTTCCCTCTTCCTTTGCGGGTGATCGTGGCAAGGGGTTGGCTATAGCTAGCTCCCTACCCATCGTTTTGGTTGTTGCCTAAAGGTAGAAATTTATGTAAAACTTCAGTATTTTGAAAGGTGTAATATTTGACTAAACTTTTGAAAGTTCATTTAGAATTTATATTTGTAATAGAGTAAATATGTGTTTTAAAACTCCAATTTGTATGAAATTTTTTTGAGCTTGTATGTTGAATGTGGTTTATTTATTGCCTGTGTGTGTTGGGGGGGGCTGGGGGGGGGGGGGGGGGGGGGGGGGGGG
>CM055071.1:39403184-39476826 GCA_029204045.2 Tillandsia leiboldiana | reverse complement strand
GCAAAGATGATCCCCGAGCTACGCTGCACCTTCTGCAAAGTTTTGAGATTTGTGGTGGGCCCACGTTATCGGGAGGTTTCTTTTTTTACGCACGGCGCGACGCTGTGGTTTTTCGGCGACTATACTCCGCACCGGCATCGTATGGCGACGTGATTATACACTTTTTTCAATCTACTCGACGCAAGGATTATCACAGTATTTTTCTTAGATTTTTCTGAGTTTTTCCGAAGGTATATGTTCTTCCCACCTTATCTGTAAATGGAATACAGTTATGTTGCTGTGTGGTTTTGCGCACCTGTACTGTGGAATTTGTAACTCGGCCTAGGGGCTCGGACATTGGCCGTGCAGGTACTCGTTTCGAAGCGTATCAACGTGAGGATTGCTATGATATTTTTATTGGATTTTTATGGGCACTTTCGGCAGGTGAATAAGCATAGCTTTGGGACTGATTCTCTGGTGTTTGTGCGTGGTTAATTTGGAATGAAGTGTAATGTTGGACCTTATTGTGTACCCAGGGGTGTTTCCAAGTGTGCTGGACCCGATGGATCTGTAGACTTTGATTTCGGGGTACTTTTAGTTATTTGGAGCCACGGCTTGCGCGACTTGTACCGAGGTGCAATTTTGGCAGATTTTGGACTGTGAGCGTCTACACTCTTCACCGACTTTAGGTTTGCCTTGGTTTAAGCGCTTCAGGTGGGTAAACTTAGTAATTGCAACTGTTAGAGGGAATAACAGAGTTTATATACATGTTATGCCTTATGGGAGGTGTAATAGGGGATGTTCATGTATGGTTAAGATAAGCTTATCTGTGGGAAGGTCACCCTTTATGATTGATAGCATGCCTAATTTAATGTTACAACTAATATGAGCGAGAGGTAAGCATGGAAACGGCCTAGAAAATGTGGATTGGTGCTTACCTGATAATTGTACACGTTTATTGATCTAGAGACTTAGCATGTGGCAGACAGGTTATATTTATCCCACACTAGATGATATAGAGATCAATACATGGTATTCATGGGCCTATTTAGGCGGGATTGGGATATCATAGTAGGAATACTTTAGCATGTTTTGCTAATATGTTTCACCCACTTTTATCGTTTCTGAGGACAAAAGCATGCTTGTATGGACATGTAGCTAGGCCATCTTTTACTGCTGCACTACTTATTGGAACTTGACTTAGGAGAAACTATGCTTTTTCTTTCTCCTTCTTTGTTAGTCAGGTGGTCTGTATTGCTCGGGTGCGAGCAGGGGTCTGGGGTAGTGTAGCCGGGACATTGGTGTCAGGGATGGGTTGTGCTGGATTGCGGTTGGCAGGGTTTTGCGGTGACCGCGGACTTTGGGCCGTTGACCGGATATTTATTTATGCATCAGATTGGGTATCAGATTTCTCTAGTGGACGGAGTTTCCCACTATTTGAGTATTTTGCATCTGATTGAGGACAAGGGTCCTTCTTTAGTGGTTGGGCTTTCCCACTTTGATCTAGTCATGATCTAGTCCTGCTATATAGAGATACTTGTGATACTGATGACAGAGATACTTTACTCGTGTGGGTCGCTCCCCTCGAGTGCCGCTCCGGAGTAGGCTTTAGACCGTGTTGGGTTCCGGTCAGACCGTGCTGGGTTCCGGTCATTTGGACAGTGGAGATACTAAGTTCGTGAGATTGGTGACAGAGCAGACAGTACCGGGTTTTATACCGGTTCATTCGATTGGGTTTATGTCACGCCCCGGGGTCGAAACTGCGACCCGGGCTCACTAACAGATCCGCCATCTGTACGGAAACTGCCGTTACAGACGAAGCGTCTATCCTGCAGGAAGAATCAACTACAGTATACAGATATCAGAGCTGAAAGTAAACCACTAAAAGAGCTGAAAACCAAACCCTGTACAACTAAAATAATACAATACCCATCTCCCAAATACGATCGTATACAAAGTCCTCTGATACAAAACTCAAAAGGGGAGGTATCTCCAAAATACATCAGTGTACAAACTCTCGATACAAATATCCTCACTACATCAGTCTCTCAACTGTAAAAGAAGAAAACTAATCTACTGAAGCTCTCCTCTGAAGGGGTACTGCTACACTCCAATGACGGGTAGGGAACTAGCTCGCGACTCCCTCGCCTCGGTCAGAAGGATCAGCAACTGGAGCACAGGAACAGGAGAAGAAGTTCCTGGGGAAAAAGACACCACGACGGGTGTGAGAACTACTTCCCACAGTAGTTCTCAGTGGGTGCCGTCAACAAGCCCAACGGTCTGCCCACCAAGTCTACTAGAGGCCAAAGATAACAATGCAATGAAAACTGAACAAGAAAAGCTGGAGCTACTCTACAGCTACCATGCCTCTATCTAGATACTCCAAAAAGTGGAACAGATGAAAGCAAATGAGACCACTCGCACCCAAGGTGCTCAATCGACCCAAACGAACTGACTACCTCAAAGGTCCAGTCAAGCCTGCGCCCGTCGACTAGGAACGCTCCTGCCCACTACCACACATCCACATGAGGACGGGATTTACGTGGGGCGTCCTGTCCTACTAACTCATCCCTCGCGCAAAACTGCCTCAACAGGCCCATCGTTGCCTCAACTGCGGAAAACTGCCTCAACAGGCCAACCATCGTATCCGCAGCGGCATCTCAGGACGCGACTCCCACTGAGTAGAACGGCGCGGTATAGAGTATCAAACATTGGCATATGCAGGCTAGTCAAAATCCACGCTCACTCTCAGAACGGTAGGGCTCAAGATCCCCAAAATACCTCACACAACAGTCGGAGCACTCTCGACGACTCAGCTGCTCGGCTAACTCGAAACACGAGACACTAGCCTCCCCAACGGCTCGCAGCACAAGGCTCACTGGCCGGAGATACTCCACAGCCAGGAGCGACCCACAACTCAGGGTAACAAAACAGGTCGGACAACACTCAACGACCTGGGACCACCGTCAACCCCAACGGTTCCCAACAAGACGGACCGGAAGATACTCGACGGCCCGGGACTGCCGTCTGCGCAACGGCTCCCTCCGCGACGGCACAACAGGGAAACAAGACCTCCCGGGACCACCGTTTACCCAAACGGCTCCCGGCACAGATAAGCAACCCAGTACAAACTACCAGACTCCACTCTGCTCCCAGGCAAGAGTGTAAAAGCATCCCACACTAAAAGCAGGTCCCGACCTCTCGGCCCACTACCCGGGCGAGAAAACAACTATGTCCAGGGATGAAGGTACGGTGTGGATGTCTAAGCATAAATAACCCTAGCCCAAGTGAGGGTTTTCTACTAGTCTGGTTACACATACAACATATGACGGGGGTGCTAGGTCAGTTCCAAGATAACTACATTAACAGATAATAAAGGGATAGCCATTCCAACAATCTAGCATGCTACACAAGGAAATAAAACTATCATGCATAGTCCCTACATCAATAGAATTAATGTACATTCCATAACACATGGAGATAAGGCCACCCACCTCGATTTGCCACCAATTGCTCGTAGACACTTGCAATTGGCCTCCACGGAGTTCGCACGCAAAACGATGCACGATGCCGGAATCCGCATGCCAAACGAAGTCCGCACGCAAAACGGTGCACGGTGCCGGAATCTGCACGCCAAACGGGGTCCCGCACGCAAAACGGTGCAACGGTGCCGGAGTTCGCACGCAAAACGGTGCACGGTGCCAGGATCTGCACGCAAAACGGAGTCCGCACGCAAAACGGTGCACGGTGCCGGAGTCCGCACGCAAAACGGTGCACGGTGCCAGGATCCGCACGCAAAACGGAGTCCGCACGCAAAACGGTGCACGGTGCCGGAGTCCGCACGCAAAACGGTGCACGGTGCCAGGATCCGCACGCAAACAGAGTCCGCACAGCAAAACGGTGCACGGATGCCGGAGTCCGCACGCAAAACGGTGCACGGTGCCAGGATTCGCACGCAAAACGGAGTCCGCACGCAAAACGGTGCACGGTGCCGGAGTCCGCACGCAAAACGGTGCACGGTGCCCAACACAGAAAGGAGCAAGAGGGTCAGTTACAGTCTAAAAGAACGCTCCAAAAACTGTACAAAAATACAGAAAAACCAACGCACGGGACCTACCCGTTGGCGCCGCCGTCGCCGAAACGCTCCGCCGGGCGACCTCGCACGCAAAACGAGGTCGACGACGCGCCGCCGCACCTCACGCAACCCCCCTCCCTCACTCCCTCTCGCTCTCGGGTGCAGAAGAAAGAAAGAAAGGGGAGAAATGGCGGTGCGGGGAGGAAGAAGAAGAAGAAAAAGGAGGGAGAGAGAATGTGGTCCACGGGGCCGGTCTACGGCCCCGGTCCACGGCTCGGACCAATGGGGAGCCCCAACAGCCGGTCCACAGCGCATGGGCGCGCGCACCCGGTCCGCGCGCGCGCCACGCGCCACGTGGCGCACGGCAACGCGCCCGCCACACGGGCGCGTTGCACCGTGCCACCCCAGGCGCGGGACACGCGCCCGTTACACGGGCGCGCGTGCCCCCGCGCCCGCGCGGGCGCCAACGGGGGCCCGCCACGTGGCGGCCCCCGCGCGTCCCCGCGCTGACGCTCGCCAGGCGCGCACGCCGCCCGTACACCCTCGGGAAACGCGCCGCTTCTCGCGTTCCGTGCCGCGCCACGCTCTGTAAACGTGCCGTTTTGCCTCGAAAAACGCGCACTTCATCCGGGCTCCAAATCCAACAAATAAATAGTCAACTCTTAGCGATTTCGCGCGCTGAATCCAAAAACGATATCCAAATCTCCAAATTCTCACCCGAAAATTTGCCGAATGCCCACTCGATCCGATTTTCGCGCCGGGTCCATTTTTAAAGTCCGATTTGCCCAATTCCAACTCTAAAAATTCCCGAAGGCGACCGGAGAGGTAAACTTTTATCCGGACTTCACCCGGAGTCTAATTTTGACATCAGATTCGCGCGGAAATCACTTCTAAACACCCGACGGGTCCTCCAACATCCCACGGGGTCTCAATTTAAGCCCGAAGCCCACCACTTGTGTCCAAAATGCGCGCAACCCACACAGGCCTGCAGTGATGCAAGCAAATCCCAAATTGCATCACAAATCCATTTCTGGGCCCCCCAACACGCGCACCAACACCCCCAACGGCGACCGAAAGCTGCCCAACAACCAGCAACCCTGCGCGGGGAATTCCGGGACCTCACATCCCCCCCCACTAAAGAAAGTTTCGTCCTCGAAACTAGATCAAGCCCATCAGGAGTCAAGAATACCACGGCTAGGTATCTAACAATACGCCTCCAGCTCCCCCACTCGCTCCTCGTGATTACTCCGCAACAACAACAACAAGTACGGTATTACCCGATGTGCAATTCTCTCATCTCTCGAGCCAGAAAATTGCAACGGGCGTCCCTCGTACTCCAGTAATCACGGATCTCAAAGGGGCAAGTAAATCCACGGGCGAGGAAAAAAAATCACATCACTACTGAGCTGAGACGTGAAAAACCAAGGGCTCCACAAAAAGGCTGGGGGAAAACTGAAATAACCACAAGTGTAATACGCACCAAACAACAACATGGTGCTACCCTCAACAAGACGACCCGAAGCATACCCGCGGACTCGTCCAATAAGGAAGGGAAATCCAATAAGTTGGGGTCTTTACTCGGTCACTTCCCGATCCAAAACCACCCGAGTGGACTACTCAACTGCCGGCTACCCTCAAAAGGGATCCTCAAGAGACACAATCTCGTGCCACAGTTGGTCGCTCAACATGCTATCATAACCCCAACGGACCCACGGGTCGAAGTCGATCCCTCAACTCATAAAGAACACCCTGACGGGGACCAAACCGTCGGTGAACGGGACTGAAAACTGGCTCACAAGGCGATCATAAAGCTGAATGCCCAACTCGCGGTCAAAAGTCCGAAACATCCAAAAGCCTCTCACCGTTGTGTACCTACAACGTGGCATCACTGCCGTGCACCCACGGCGTGGCATTACTGCCGTGTACCAACGGCGTGGCCTCACTGCCGTGCGCCAACGGCGTGGCATCACCACCGTGTATCAACCGGTGTGGCATCACTGCCGTGTATCAACGGCGTGGCATCACCACCGTGTATCAACGGCGTGGCATCACCACCGTGTATCAACGACGTGGCATCACCACCGTGTATCAACGGCGTGGTATCTAAAGCATCAAGGCCCTCAGATCTTCACAGCCCTATACCCAACACTACCTCGAAAACCCGGAGCTGAGGAAGGGCCAAAAGATCACAGGCAAAAACCAGGGCCCCAACTGCACTGGGCAGGACCAATAACTCCCATCTATGTGCAACACGTGATCAGGTATCTGAACCTCACGAGCACAAGCTAAAGGTCCTATCTCTAGCCCATACATAAATGCAAATGCCCTAGCACTCTCACAGCTATGTCGGAGAACCCTCAACGACTCAACTCACAGCAACACCCCACTCATAGGCGAGAAGAACCGACTGACGCGGCAAGGATCCAAAAATTCTGATAGACCGGTGCCTAGAACCCCAACCAAACAAGAACAGACCCTAGGCTCAGTCTATCGAAGTTTTCACTCCTTTACCGTTCAGGGATTCGGTCCCTCTCGTTCAAAGCGGGAAACTATGTCAACAAGCAGCTCACGGCTGGAGACGCTCCCGGTAGTCCATCAGGACGAACTCGACGCCATCAAATCTCGGCGTCCTGTCGGGTCATCTCAATCTCACCAAAATAACCACCTGGTAACTCGGCCGGAGGTGAAAATCGCCTCAACAGGCCGAACCTTCGCCACTCATTGGGCGGCATCGCCACTCACTGGGCGGCATCGCCCCTCACTGGGCGGCCTCGCCTCTCGCTGGGCGGCATCGCCCCTCACTGGGCGGCATCGCCTCTGGTAGCTCGGCCAGGGGAAAGTATCCATCTGGTAACTCAGCCAGTGATAATTATCATCTGGTAACTCGGCCAGTGATAATTATCCATCTGGTAACTCGGCCAGTGATAATTATCCATCTGGTAACTCGGCCAGTGATAATTACCCATCTGGTAACTCGGCCAGTGATAATTACCCATCTGGTAACTCGGCCAGTGATAATTATCATCCGGTAACTCGGCCAGTGATAATTATCCATCTGGTAACTCGGCCAGTGATAATTATCCATCTGGTAACTCGGCCAGCGATAATTATCCATCTGGTAACTCGGCCAGCGATAATTATCCATCTGGTAACTCGGCCAGCGATAATTATCCATCTGGTAACTCGGCCAGTGATAATTATCCATCTGGTAACTCGGCCAGTGATAATTATCCATCTGGTAACTCGGCCAGCGATAATTATCCATCTGGTAACTCGGCCAGTGATAATTATCCATCTGGTAACTCGGCCAGCGATAATTATCCATCTGGTAACTCGGCCAGTGATAATTATCTATCTGGTAACTCGGCCAGTGATAATTATCCATCTGGTAACTCGGCCAGCGGAAATGCCCGCTTGGTAACTCAGCCAGGGAAAACGCTCTCCTGGTAACTCAGCCAGGGAAAACGCTCTCCTGGTAACTCAGCCAGGGAAAATGCCCTCCTGGTGACTCAGCCAGGGAAAATGCCCTCCTGGTAACTCAGCCAGGGAAAATGCCCTCCTGGTAACTCAGCCAGGGAAAACGCTCTCCTGGTAACTCAGCCAGGGAAAACGCCCTCCTGGTGACTCAGCCAGGGAAAATGCTCTCCTGGTAACTCAGCCAGGGAAAACGCTCTCCTGGTAACTCAGTCAGGGAAAATGCCCTCCTGGTGACTCGGCCAGGGAAAATGCCCTCCTGGTAACTCAGCCAGGGAAAATGCCCTCTTGGTAACTCAGCCAGGGAAAATGCTCTCCTGGTAACTCAGCCAGGGAAAACGCTCTCCTGGTAACTCAGCCAGGGAAAATGCCCTCCTGGTGACTCGGCCAGGGAAAATGCTCTCCTGGTAACTCAGCCAGGGAAAATGCGTGTCCTTTTCACAACACGACGTCTCAGGGGTATCGCAACCCACTGCACAACTACAAACGTCAGGACACAACAACCATACGACCCAATCCAGCGAAAGTCTAAGACATGTCATCCATTCCATAGCATTATGTTGTCTGCAACCAACATAATCGATTAGGAGAATAAACATGCCAAACTCTCATCCCGTCTCTTGGGAGAGGTAAAAAGTCAATCAGGACTCTCGCTAAAAGTCACGACTCTCACGTAGTCATCCTAATATCCAACCACAAGCCTAGGGTTTCTAAGTCCACCACGACCTACAACCTAGGCTCTGATACCACTCTAATCTGTCACGCCCCGGGGTCGAAACTGCGACCCGGGCTCACTAACAGATCCGCCATCTGTACGGAAACTGCCGTACAGACGAAGCGTCTATCCTGCAGGAAGAATCAACTACAGTATACAGATATCAGAGCTGAAAGTAAACCACTAAAAGAGCTGAAAACCAAACCCTGTACAACTGAAAATAATACAATACCCATCTCCCAAATACGATCGTAAACAAAGTCCTCTGATACAAAACTCAAAAGGGGAGGTATCTCCAAAAATACATCAGTGTACAAACTCTCGATACAAATATCCTCACTACATCAGTCTCTCAAACTGTAAAAAGAAGAAAACTAATCTACTGAAGCTCTCCTCTGAAGGGGTACTGCTACACTCCAATGACGGGTAGGGAACTAGCTCGCGACTCCCTCGCCTCGGTCAGAAGGATCAGCAACTGGAGCAACAGGAACAGGAGAAGAAGTTCCTGGGGAAAAAGACACCACGACGGGTGTGAGAACTACTTCCCACAGTAGTTCTCAGTGGGTGCCGTCAACAAGCCCAACGGTCTGCCCACCAAGTCTACTAGAGGCCAAAGATAACAATGCAATGAAAACTGAACAAGAAAAGCTGGAGCTACTCTACAGCTACCATGCCTCTATCTAGATACTCCAAAAAGTGGAACAGATGAAAGCAAATGAGACCACTCGCACCCAAGGTGCTCAATCGACCCAAACGAACTGACTACCTCAAAGGTCCAGTCAAGCCTGCGCCCGTCGACTAGGAACGCTCCTGCCCACTACCACACATCCACATGAGGACGGGATTTACGTGGGGCGTCCTGTCCTACTAACTCATCCCTCGCGCAAAACTGCCTCAACAGGCCCATCGTTGCCTCAACTGCGGAAAACTGCCTCAACAGGCCAACCATCGTATCCGCAGCGGCATCTCAGGACGCGACTCCCACTGAGTAGAACGGCGCGGTATAGAGTATCAAACATTGGCATATGCAGGCTAGTCAAAATCCACGCTCACTCTCAGAACGGTAGGGCTTAAGATCCCCAAAATACCTCACACAACAGTCGGAGCACTCTCGACGACTCAGCTGCTCGGCTAACTCGAAACACGAGACACTAGCCTCCCCAACGGCTCGCAGCACAAGGCTCACTGGCCGGAGATACTCCACAGCCAGGAGCGACCCACAACTCAGGGTAACAAAACAGGTCGGACAACACTCAACGACCTGGGACCACCGTCAACCCCAACGGTTCCCAACAAGACAGACCGGAAGATACTCGACGGCCCGGGACTGCCGTCTGCGCAACGGCTCCCTCCGCGACGGCACAACAGGGAAACAAGACCTCCCGGGACCACCGTTTACCCAAACGGCTCCCGGCACAGATAAGCAACCCAGTACAACTACCAGACTCCACTCTGCTCCCAGGCAAGAGTGTAAAAGCATCCCACACTAAAAGCAGGTCCCGACCTCTCGGCCCACTACCCGGGCGAGAAAACACTATGTCCAGGGATGAAGGTACGGTGTGGATGTCTAAGCATAAATAACCCTAGCCCAAGTGAGGGTTTTCTACTAGTCTGGTTACACATACAACATATGACGGGGGTGCTAGGTCAAGTTCCAAGATAACTACATTAACAGATAATAAAGGGATAGCCATTCCAACAATCTAGCATGCTACACAAGGAAATAAACTATCATGCATAGTCCTACATCAATAGAATTAATGTACATTCCATAAAACATGGAGATAAGGCCACCCACCTCGATTTGCCACCAATTGCTCGTAGACACTTGCAATTGGCCTCCACGGAGTTCGCACGCAAAACGATGCACGATGCCGGAATCCGCATGCCAAACGAAGTCCGCACGCAAAACGGTGCACGGTGCCGGAATCTGCACGCCAAACGGGGTCCGCACGCAAAACGGTGCACGGTGCCGGAGTCCGCACGCAAAACGGTGCACGGTGCCAGGATCTGCACGCAAAACGGAGTCCGCACGCAAAACGGTGCACGGTGCCGGAGTCCGCACGCAAAACGGTGCACGGTGCCAGGATCCGCACGCAAAACGGAGTCCGCACGCAAAACGGTGCACGGTGCCGGAGTCCGCACGCAAAACGGTGCACGGTGCCAGGATCCGCACGCAAAACAGAGTCCGCACGCAAAACGGTGCACGGTGCCGGAGTCCGCACGCAAAACGGTGCACGGTGCCAGGATTCGCACGCAAAACGGAGTCCGCACGCAAAACGGTGCACGGTGCCGGAGTCCGCACGCAAAACGGTGCACGGTGCCCAACACAGAAAGGAGCAAGAGGGTCAGTTACAGTCTAAAAGAACGCTCCAAAAACTGTACAAAAATACAGAAAAACCAACGCACGGGACCTACCCGTTGGCGCCGCCGTCGCCGAAACGCTCCGCCGGGCGACCTCGCACGCAAAACGAGGTCGACGACGCGCCGCCGCACCTCACGCAACCCCCCTCCCTCACTCCCTCTCGCTCTCGGGTGCAGAAGAAAGAAAGAAAGGGAGAAATGGCGGTGCGGGGAGGAAGAAGAAGAAGAAAAAGGAGGGAGAGAGAATGTGGTCCACGGGGCCGGTCTACGGCCCCGGTCCACGGCTCGGACCAATGGGGAGCCCCAACAGCCGGTCCACAGCGCATGGGCGCGCGCACCCGGTCCGCGCGCGCGCCCACGCGCCACGTGGCGCACGGCAACGCGCCCGCCACACGGGCGCGTTGCACCGTGCCACCCCAGGCGCGGGACACGCGCCCGTTACACGGGCGCGCGTGCCCCCGCGCCCGCGCGGGCGCCAACGGGGGCCCGCCACGTGGCGGCCCCCGCGCGTCCCGCGCTGACGCTCGCCAGGCGCGCACGCCGCCCGTACACCCTCGGGAAACGCGCCGCTTCTCGCGTTCCGTGCCGCGCCACGCCTCTGTAAACGTGCCGTTTTGCCTCGAAAAACGCGCACTTCATCCGGGCTCCAAATCCAACAAATAAATAGTCAACTCTTAGCGATTTCGCGCGCTGAATCCAAAAACGATATCCAAATCTCCAAATTCTCACCCGAAAATTTGCCGAATGCCCACTCGATCCGATTTTCGCGCCGGGTCCATTTTTAAAGTCCGATTTGCCCAATTCCAACTCTAAAAATTCCCGAAGGCGACCGGAGAGGTAAACTTTTATCCGGACTTCACCCGGAGTCTAATTTTGACATCAGATTCGCGCGAAATCACTTATAAACACCCGACGGGTCCTCCAACATCCCACGGGGTCTCAATTTAAGCCCGAAGCCCACCACTTGTGTCCAAAATGCGCGCAACCCACACAGGCCTGCAGTGATGCAAGCAAATCCCAAATTGCATCACAAATCCATTTCTGGGCCCCCAACACGCGCACCAACACCCCCAACGGCGACCGAAAGCTGCCCAACAACCAGCAACCCTGCGCGGGGGATTCCGGGACCTCACAGTTTATTTCGGTCAGATACTTTTATTGTTACACTCGTGCCTGGGGGCCGAGTGCAGACTGGTAGTTGAGTTTAGATCAGTGCTAGTACTATTGAGAGCCGTTTGGTTGACGGTGGTCCCGTGTCGTTGAGAGTACTTTGACCGCTGTGTGAGAGGTTGAACATCATGATTCTATCCGTTCTGAGAGAGAGCGTGGATTTTGACTATAGCCTGCATGAGCCACTACTCGATAGCGAGTTAGTCCGCTTGGACGCCCTACGTAATTCCTGCCCGTCAGCGGGAGGTGGTTGTAGGTGGGCGCAGGTTTGACTGGACCAGGTGTGGCAGTCCGCTCGATTGGGTCGATTGTGCACTTCACGTGCTGGTGGTTGCATACCATTCGTTGGTTCTCCCCTTTTTAGCCTTTAGATAGGGGCATGGTAGCTGTTGAGAGTCTCCAGCTTACTTATTTCAGTCTTTATGACTTGGGTTAGTTTATGTCTCCTGAGGACTTGGTGGGCAGACCGTCGGGTCTGGCGGTGGTACCCACTGAGAACTCCCTTTTTGGTGTAGTTCTCACACCCTTTGGGGGTTTTTCCCCCTCCTTGTTCCTTCCTCTCCTTTGTTTTGCAGAGTCTTAGCGGGTGTTGCTGATTCTGCGGTTGTTGGTCGGCGCGAGGGAGTCGCGAGCTAGATCCCTACCCGTTGTTGGAGAGTAGCGGTACCCCTTTCAGAGGAGATCTTCAGTAGACTAGTTGTTTTATTTTTTCCTCTTTTGAGAGACTGTTGTAGTGAGGATATATTATGTATTGAGAGACTGTACACTGTTGTATTTATTGGAGATACCTCCCGGTTGGGTTTAGAGCTTGTATTTGAGGATATTGTATTATTATTATTTTGGGAGGCGAACATTGTTGTATTATTTCCAGTTGTACAGTGATTGATTTTAGTTATACAGCAGATTTTTACTTATATAGCTATGATATCTGTTTAGCTGTAATACTTTTCTTGCAGGTAGAACGCTTCGCTTATGCAGGTTGGCATAGGTGGCGGATCTGTTGGCGAGCCCGGGTCGCAGTTTCGACCCCGGGGCGTGACACATATCTTCCCGTATAAACTATTACAACCAATCAGTATTAGATATAGATCAGTGATTAAAGCTTAAGTATTAGTACTGTAAAATGGTAGCAACCTATATCTGAAACAAAGAAGTATTTCACACAACTATAGTAAAGAACTAGTCACTGACAAATATAGAACTATATATATGACTGTCCAACTAAATGGTTACGTTTAGTGTGTTTATTCTCTAATAAGCACCTGTATACTTGCTCTAATATCTCTACATTAGTGATTTGAAATTCGTCACTCAATTAGAAATATAGTATACACCGACCTATCATGAATATCACTGACCTTATAATATTTCTTTGGATAGATACATTTAAAAAAATTTATACAAAAAAATATATATACCAAATTCTTAGCATTTAAAAATATATCTTTTCAAATAAAAATTCTATGAACGATTCATATTAATATTATACCGCTAGATAATAAATATGAATAGAATATTTGTCTTTATTATATAGATTATAAATGAGTAATACATATATATTCTTTTAGGCATATCCTCCATGTTATCTCCTCCAATTTATCTCTCATAATTTTTATTTAAAATAATAAATATATTGATAGTGGTGTAGTTAGGGATGAAAGCAATTGAATCCGACATTGGATTTGACATTGGATTTGATAGGGAACATATATGGATGTTAAACTTTAGCATTTGACATAGGGCTATGCTACATGTAAGTGTACATTTTACCCCCTATTTAGGGTGTACATTCTACACCTAAGCTCATTCTAGAAGGGAAATGCTTGTACACTCCTAAGTGGGGTGTGCATTCTACACCCCACTCATCCAAGGGTGGGGTGAATTCCACCGGTCACTTTGAAGTGACCGGTAGATTGTCCCCACCCTTGAATGGGTGGGGTGTAGGATGTACACCCTACTTAGGGGTGTACAAGTAGCATTTTTCATTTTAAAATGAGCATTTATTTACGAAGTGACGAGTGAAATTCACCCATCTTAAAATAGGTAGGGTGTAAGATTACACCTCAAATGAGATGCACACAAAGCATTAACCTTTGACATATATCCGTTCACATTCAAAAAAATTAAAAAATATAGTTGTGAGTATGGTTTCTTAAAAAATTCGATCATATTGGAACGATTTCATCCCCCAGAAATAAGAGATAAGTGATAAGAGAATCTTAACATATATATATATATATATATATATATATATATATATATATATATATATATATATGGATTCAGCTATTATATTTTTATAAGTAAATTTTTTTATATTTATAAATTTTTATTTTTTGGATGAAATAATGTGCAGTTAAAATTATAATAGTTTCTAAAATTTTTACTATTTTTCCAACAACGTAGTAAGTCCTAAGGGGACCACTATCATCCTAACCACACATTTCTTCATCTAAGGATAAAAAAGTTATGAGTACAAAAATATTTATACTCATAGGAATATATAGTAGCCCTACGACTATATATATATATATATATATATATATATATATATATATATATATATATATATATATATATATATATATATATATATATATATATATATATATATGTATTGTAAGTAATAAAGTAGTATTTTTTATTTATCTTGCTATAAAGTTTATATAAAAATTATATTTATATTTATAAAAATATTAAATTATATTAAATAAAATATAAGTATATAAAATTTGAACATGAGTTTGAATCTTTAGTATTGTGTATTTTATTCCGACTAATTTAAGATCATATATATAGAGTTAGGCTGGAATGCTATTAATAGCACTAAATCATTGATGTTATTTAGTTTTTAACCATTGGATTAAAAATTGTGGGGATGAGATAATAGTGGGTTTTTTGGGTTTAATCAGTGGTTGAAAAAATAGTAAAATCTAACGAATGAAAATGATCAAAAGAATGTTGATCTAAGGATAGAAAACTTAATAGCACTAAATGCTTGATGCTCTCGATAGCATAGTAACCGACTCCATATATATATATATATATATATATATATATATATATATATATTAGTATAATTTATTATCCGAATAATATTCAAATACAAATCTGACTTATATTTGAATTCGAATTTAATTTTAGCGGATAAAAATTTAGCATCCCGCATAATTTTGTAAAAAATCCGACCTTATTTGCCTATTTTCTCCCCTAGATGTTGTATATTGGAAAAATTTATATAATTCAATATATAAAATAAAAATAACGTTAAAGTGCAATGTAAACATTAGTGAGAATATAATATAACAATAATTTAGTGGTATCTTTCTAAATAAATTAGTACAGATTAATATGGGCCAGCCGGAGACACTATAATAAAATTAAATTATAAAATTATATTTTTATAATAATTTTTTATAAGTGTTATATTTATATTTTATCTATATTCAAAATTAGATTATAAGGATATATTTTCGAGACACATTATAGTAATATGTCGCTATACAACCTAACGATTGTATATATAACGATACTAATAATAAGTATCGGTATTTTTTTCAGCAGTATTTTTTTTTAAATTTTTAAGGATACTTAAAAATGTCGTTATAGCATAATTTTATTGTAGTGGGGCAAATTACAAAGAATAAAAAAATGCTTAGCCCATATATAAAATTTATAATTTTTTAAAAATTAATTTTATATACCATCTTATAAATATATCGAATAACATATATATTGTGATGATCCTGACTCCCGCACGAACTGTGCAACTTTAAACAGTGACTGCGGGGAGCTTATTCGTTGAAACAGAGCTTGTAGAATCAAAATTGGACATTTAATATAGACTCTGCGCGAAAATCGGAGCAAATGGAATTTTCCGGGAGCTTTCGGCAAAATTTCGGATGAGAATTTGGCAAAATGGACAGCGGATTTGGACTCAGCGCGCGAAAACGATCGAAATGGTATATTCGCTTTATTTTTTTGGCACTTGGTACTGTTCACCGGAACAGTAACCGCCGGCCGGAATTACTGTTCCGGCCGCCGGCGGCGACCGGCGAGCGGCGGCGGGCGGCGGCGCACGGCGGCGGGCAGTGGCGCAGCGGCGGCACAGCGGCGGAGTGTGGAGGCGCGCAGCGCGGGTGCGCGGTCCATGGGCCTGGCGTGCACCGGGAGCACCGAAGCCTCCCCTTGCCACGTGGCGCTTCCCTATTGGCCGGCCGGCTTCTAGAAGGGTCACGTGGCGGCGCTCCGATTGGCCGACATCTTCCGGAAGACCCGGAGCGCGGACCGGCCACGTGCACCACGTGGCCACGTGGCGATTTTTCATTGGGCCTGCACAGGCTGTTTGCTGTTTTGTGGACACGTGGCGCTTTCTGGTTGGCCCATTTCGGTGTTTCCTGTTCGGATCCGGATCCCGTGTAGGAATATTCCCTTTGGCCCACTATATAAGAGGTCCCCCACCCCCCTCTCTTTGCACCTCGGTTTTCGAGCCTTTAGAGAGAGAACCAGAGAAAGTGCCCTCTACGAAATTTCTTCCTCTCTCTCTCTTCTCTCTCTCCTCCAAATCTCTGAATTTTTGGAGTTACAGTTAGTGAGTTATCTGCGACGCGGCGCACTGCGACGGTTTTCTTTTTCGGCCCATTTCCCGTCGCAGTTCTGTCGAAAATTCCCTGTGGGCTAACCAGGAGGAATTTTTGGACGATTTTTTCGACAGCGCGTTCCTAAGAGGTAAGGCTTCGATTTCCGTGTTGATCACTTTGCTCCATTTCGTACTTTTGGCATGTTTCCCGAGGTCTCTTTGACCCCCCTTTTTGCTGTGGAAATTTCTGGACAGTGTTAACTTCTCCGATTTTTATCTTGGCGTAGGAGCATCAGATCGAGGCGTTTAAAGAGTCGATTTTGATCTACTCTTCGCGAGGAACGCAACCGTAATTTTTCTAGATTTTTCTGAGCACTATACAGAGGTGAAAAACTCCTCTCTTTTCGTGCTATTTGAAAAACAGCAAAAGCTGTATTTTTATGAATAATATAGTTACACCCTGTGCAATGTGTGTTGCTGTAGGGCACCGTTCTCGGCAGACAGCAGTTCTAGGGGACTGTGGACAGCCAGGAGACTATCTGGGTGTGATTTGAGCTGTTCGAGGTGGGCGGTTGTTGCTTACCTCATTTTTGACAAGCTCACTGGGATTACTGGAACTCCCCTAAAATTCAATTGATAAGAACAATTGGGACAAACTAATATGACAATTGATGAGAACAATTGGGATAAACTAATATGACAAATGATGAGAACCATTGGGACTACTAACAGGACTACTAACAGGACAACTAACAGGACAATTGATGAGAACCGCTGGGACGAACTCTCCTAAAATTTAATATAACCCCACCAATTATATGATGACTTATATTGGGACACTGTGATTGGGACAAAGGCTATAATCTCGCATGCAATAACTTTCATAACAATCAATCTTTTTTATAAATATTTGACACTTTTCTACAGCTTTTAAATAATGGCATGCTTTCTTGCTCATCTAGTTAGCCACTATTTATTGCTACACTATCATCTTGGGAATTGTACATGTTTCATTGTTGTCCTGTGCATCCAGAGGCTTGTTGCTCAAGTGTGAGCAGGGGTTTGGGATAGTGTAGTCGAGATTGCATTAGATTATGGATTTGTGGGGTATTGCGGTGACCGCGGACAGTAGGCGGTCGACCAGATATTTATCCTTGCATCAGATTAGGGATGAGTCTGGTCTATTTTGCATCAGCTGAGGATCGGGTTATCTTTAGTGGATAGTTTTTCCCACTTTGATCATAGTCATGATCCAGTCCTGCTGTTTTATGGCACTTCTGATACTTATTACTGAGATATTTTACTCGTGTGGGTCGCTCCCCTCGAGTGCCACTCCGGAGTGTGTTACAGACAGACTTTGAGTCCTTGAGACTCCTATCCCCTATCGGTGTTATGCGTTGACCAGCATACCCAATTTGGCAAACACTATTCCCTATCGGTGTCATGCGTTGGCCAGCATACCCGATTTGGCAAACACTATCCCCTATCGGTGTTATGCATTGGCCAGCATACCCGATTTGGCAAGGCACAGCAGGCAAGTACCAGTGACACAAGACTGAGTTATTTCAGGCAGGCATGTTTGGTATTGTTGCATACAGTCATTTCATGCTACATGACATTTAGAGGCATACTAGTGGTGGTTTCCCTTTATTCAGCAGTTCTGTTTACAGCTTTACCACTTATTCCTTTCTGGCCTCTAGTAGTCCTAGTGGGTGCGTCAGAGTTGAGGTTTTTTGCCCACTAGGGGAGGCTACTGGTTTATCTGGTAGTTCTCACCCCCATTATTCTTTTCTGTTTCTTTCTTCTTCTTTATTTTGCAGAGTCGTCTGCGGGAGCTGCTAGGCTATCAGCGGCTGATAAAGGTAAGGGGATCGCTGAGTAGATAGATCTCCTGGGAGACTGAGAGCTGTAGATAGACGTTGTACCCTTCACTCAGACTGTGATATTCTCCTTTTATTTTGAGTCTGGCTTTCGCCGGCTGGTTGTATTATTTTGGTGAGCTGGGAGATTATTGTACATATTACAGTTTATTTTTAGTTCCAGTATGAGATACTATGTGGTTCTTCTACTTCAGCTCTGCATTATTCTCTTTTATGTCATATTATATCGGAGCAGGTTACCAGCGCTTCGTGTACTCGGAAAATCCCGTGTGCACGGCGGATCTGTTGGCGAGCCCGGGTTCCGGGGCGGTGACAGATTAAGTTGGTATCAGAGCTTAGGGATAGGTCAGTTGGGACTTAGGAAACCCTAGGCTTTGGTAGACCCTAGGATAATAGGGTACGAGAGACGTGATATTTGCGAAAGTCGTTGATTTATTGTTTGACTCTTCAGTAGAGAGAAAGAGGGATCGATATGCCTAATTTCTGGTGAACCGTTATGTTGGCTGCAGACAACATAAAGTCACAGAAATAGGGGAATGTCTTTGACTTTCGCTAGATTGGGTCGTGTGGAATTTTATTTTGCTGATTTGTGGCTTGTTGGTGACAGTATGTCACCCGTCGTCATTTTTCCGTCGGGGATATTTCTACCCCTTCTGAGAAGCCCGAGCAGGCGGTATCTGCTGAGCTGGGAGAACTACGGGCCTTGGTGACCCATTTGGTGGCAAGAAGCTTTCGACAGGACCAACGCCTGGAGCAGTTGCTGGCGCAGAGAGGTGACTTGGCGGTTGACGAAGGGGCCAGGACTTTCGAGCAGCGTCCAGACAAGGAACGCCCCGCCCCAGATAATGATGGACAGGCCAGTTCAGGGAGACCACCACGACCCCTGCGGCCCCAGTCTACGGGCCGTGGGCGTCTTGATCGACGAGGACCTGGTAGATCGCAGAGGCCTCCGCAGCAGCAGTCTCGACAGTCTCGGGCGTCGGTCCGATGCATTTTCTGTAGGGGGCAGCATTCATCAAATACCTGTGGCTTGAGGGAGGGTCGATGCTTCCGATGTGGGCAGCCAGGCCACATCCGACCTACGTGCCCCTTTCAGGTTTTAGTAGCACCTTTTTCAGCATTGGCCCCTACCGCATCCCAGCAGAGGTCACAGAGGCCTCAGCGGCATAGGCAGCAGCAACAGCAGGTAAGGCAGCCTCAGTCTATAGTTAGGTGCATTTTCTGCGAAGGTCAGCACACTTCAGGTGCTTGTGACTTGAGGTTCGGCCGCTGTTTCAAGTGCGGACAGCCCGGGCACGTGCGAGTACGTGTCCTTCGGGGATAACGGTGGCACCTACTTCGGCATCTGTCCCTGCCACTTCCCAGCTACGACCGGGAGCTTCACCGACAGATCTTCAAGGAGATCAAGTTTCATTCCCCCACCCTTCTGGAGAGAGACAGCCGTTGTTGAGCAGTCAAGATGGCTTAGCGCAGGCAAGGGATTCTGCTATGGCTGATCGAGTGGAGGCAGGTATGATTTACTTTCTGGCATAAGGACTCGTACCTCGTTTTTATAGGGGCATCTCTTTTATTTGTAGAGAATGTACATCATTGCATAGGGTTAGGAATAGGACTCTCACCTTGTGCACAGAAGGTGTAGATTCCCGATTGAACTCTGCACATGGAGGAGTGCTGTTAGCCCCGCCCGATTTAGATCGAGTCCTGGATTATGCCAGTAGACCTATTGGACCTGAGTCAACTGAAGGACTTCGATGTGGTCCTCGGGATGGACTGGTTGGCTCGGTATTTTGCGACTATTGATTGTGCCGCAAGGACCGTCACTTTTAGAAAAGACCAGAAAATGTTGGTATATCGGGAATGTCAGAGCGCTTTCTTTGCCTCTATGATTTCGACTTCCCGAGCGAGGCTGATGATCCGTCGAGGATGTGTAGCCTTTTTGGCTAGTGTTGTTGAGGGGCCTACGGCGGCGCCGGAACTCGGGGATATCCCTATTGCCCGCGAGTTCCCGGATGTTTTCCCACCTGAGCTGTCTAGCATGCCGCCAGATAGGGAGATTGAGTTCGTGATTAACGTAGTTCCAGGAACTGCGCCAATCTCTAAGGCTCCTTACCGGATGACACCGGCTGAGCTGCGAGAGCTTAAGGCGCAACTCCAGGATTTAATGGATAAGGGCTTTATTAGGCCGAGTGTATCACCTTGGGGTGCGCCGGTGCTATTCGTAAAGAAGATGGATGGGTCACTTCGACTATGTGTGGATTATAGAGAATTAAAGTGACCATCAAGAACAAGTACCCTTTGCCGCGCATCGATGATCTCTTTGATCAGCTGCAAGGGTCTTGCGTCTTCTCTAAGATAGATTTGCAGTCCGGTTACCACCAGTTGAAGGTGAAGGCCGTAGATATTCCGAAACGGCATTTTGATCACGGTATGGGCATTATGAATTTACAGTTATGCCTTTTGGGCTAACTAATGCCCCTGCCGCATTCATGGATTTAATGAACCGGATCTTCCGACTATACTTGGATCGATTCGTAGTAGTATTCATTGATGATATCTTGATTTACTCCCGAAGTGATATGAGCATGAGGAGCACTTAAAGGTTGTGCTGCAACTTCTGCGAGAAAAGAAGTTGTATGCCAAGCTGGCAAAGTGCGAGTTTTGGCTTCGGGAGGTAGTCTTCTTGGGCATGTGATTTCTGCCGCAGGTGTGGCAGTGGACCCAGCAAAGATTGAGGCGGTTCGGGATTGGCCCCGACCAACGACGGTTTCTGAGGTACGTAGCTTTATGGGTTTAGCTGGGTATTACCGTCGGTTTGTGGAAGGCTTTGCGAAGCTCTCCACACCCCTCACTCGCTTGACGCGTAAGGGAGTGAAGTTTATCGGGAGTGAGGATTGTCAAAAGAGCTTTGAGGAGCTGAAAAATAGATTAATGACCACTCCTATCCTTTCCCTCCCTGTTATGGGGAAAGGATATGTGATCTACAGCAATGCATCACACAGCGGACTTGGTTGTGTGTTGATGCAAGAAGGGAGGGTATTGCTTACGCATCAAGGCAACTCAAGGATTATGAGAAGAATTACCCTACCCATGACTTGGAGCTTGCTGCTGTAGTGTTTGCACTAAAGCTTTGGCGTCATTATCTATATGGGGAGCATTGTGAAATCTACACCGACCACCAGAGCCTAAAATACCTGTTCACACAGAAGGAGTTGAATTTGAGGCAACGTAGGTGGTTAGAGCTATTAAAGGATTATGATATTCTCTACCACCCAGGCAAGGCTAATGTGGTCGCTGATGCCTTGAGTAGGAGGGCGGTGCAAAGTTTGTCTATGTTGATCACAGACCAGGCACCGCTATTAGAGGAAATGAGACGACTCGAGATAGAGGTTGTGTCCCCTGGGGTCACTGCTAGACTGACATCTTTAGTCTTGCAGCCCACTCTGCTGGACAGGATCAAAGAGAAACAGAGTGAGGACCCCCACTTGGCCAGGATTAGAGATCATATTCCGAGTGATCAGTCAGGGGACTTTACGATAGATGCCTCGGGAGTACTGAGGTACAGGAACCGAGCATGTGTGCCAATACATGTGGAGATTAGAGAACAGATATTGCGAGAGGCCCATTATACACCTTATACCCTACATCCTGGTGGGACTAAGATGTATAAGGACCTCAAGGCACACTTCTGGTGGAAAGGCATGAAAAGGGATATTGGGAGATTTGTGGCGCAGTGTTTAACTTGTCAGCAAGTGAAAGCTGAGCATCTAGTGCCAGCTGGCAAGTTACAAAGTCTCCCAATCCCCGAGTGGAAATGGGACCACATTACAATGGACTTTGTGGTCGGACTACCGAGGGCCAGGGAGGAGCAGACGCTATCTGGGTAGTTGTTGATAGACTTACCAAGTCGGCGCACTTTCTGCCCATGCAGACTACGTGGCCACTTGAGCGACTAGCCCAGCTATATCTAGATGAGATAGTTAGATTGCATGGAGTCCCGCCTCCATTGTTTCAGATAGAGACCCGAGGTTTGTTTCGCATTTCTGAAAGAGTTTGCAAACAGCCTTGGGAACTGAACTTAGGTTCAGTACTGCTTTTCATCCGCAGACGGATGGGCAGTCAGAACGGACGATACAAATCCTGGAGGACATGCTGAGGGCTTGTGTCTTGGATTTCGGCGGAGGGTGGATTCGGCATTTATCTTTGGCTGAATTCGCGTACAACAATAGCTTTCAAGCGAGCATTCAGATGGCTCCGTTTGAAGCATTGTATGGACGCAAGTGTCGATCACCACTTTATTGGAGGGACGTAGACGAGAGACGGACCTTGGGACCAGATGTCTTGATAGAGGCAGAAGAGAAGGTCCGGGTGATTCGAAAGCATCTTCAGACCGCCCAAAACCGACAGAGGAGCTATGCCGAGGTTCGGCGACGAGACTTAGAATTTCAGGTTGAGATCATGTGTTCCTGAAAGTCTCGCCATCCAAAGGAATCAGGAGGTTGGCACTCGTGGGAAACTTAGCCCCCGATATATTGGACCCTTTTGAGGTATTGGGGCGTATCGGGTCAGTTACCTACCGACTCGCACTTCCCCGAGGCTTGCTGGTGTCCATGATATATTAGTCTTCGACCCATCGCACGTCATTGACTTCACACCGCTTGAGTTTAGCGAGGATTTGAGGTATGAGGACGCCCACTGCGAGTTCTGGACCGAGAGGTGAGAGAATTGCGCAGTAGGGCCATTCCCTATGTGAAAATCAATGGGGCAATCATGACGAGCGCGAGGCTACATGGGAGCTTGAGTCGGAGATGAGGGACGCCCACCCCTACTTATTTGAGACTTTGGACTGAGGATTGTTGTTGAGTCTCGTTTCGAGGACGAAACTCTTTTTAGTGGGGGAGGATGTGATGATCCGGACTCCCGCAGGAACTGTGCAACATTAAACAGTGACTGTAGGGAGCTTACCGGTGAAGCAGAGCTTGTAGAATCGAAATTGGATATTTAATATAGACTCTGCGCGAAAATCAGAGCAAATGGAATTTTCCGGGAGCTTTCGGCAAAATTTCGGATGGGAATTTGGCACAATGGACGTCGGATTTGGACTCAGCGCGCGAAAACGATCGAAATGGTATATTCGCTTTATTTTTTCGGCACTTGGTACTGTTCACCGGAACAGTAACCGCCGGCCGGAATTACTGTTCCGGCCGCCGGCGGCGAGCGGCGAGCGGCGGCGGGCGGCGGCGCACGGCGGCGGGCAGCGGCGGCACAGCGGCAGAGCGCGGAGGCGCGCGGCCCTGGTGCGCGGTCCATGGGCCTGGCGTGCACCGGGAGCACCGAATACCCCCTTTCCACGTGGCGCTTCCCCATTGGTTCGCCGGCTTCTAGAAGCGCGTGGGAGGGTGACACGTGGCACACCCGGATTGGCCGACATCTTCCGGAAGACCCGGCGCGGGGACCGGGCCCGTGCTCCACGTGGACACGTGGCGTCTTCTGAGTGGCCCTTGCACAGCTGTTCCCTGTTTTGTGGACACGTGGCGCGTTTTGGTTGGCCCGTTTCGGTGTTCCCTGTTCGGATCCGATCCTGTGTGGAGCCCCAGCCCATTATAAATAGCAATCCCCACCCCCTCTCATTCCCACCTCGATTTGCGGGCCTTAGAGTGAGAATCAGGGCATGTGCCCTCTACGAAATTTCTTCCTCTCTCTCTCTTCTCTCTCTCCTCCAAATCTCAGAATTTTTGGAGTTACAGTTAGTGAGTTATCTGCGACGCGGCGCACTGCGACGGTTTTCTTTTTCGGCCCATTTCCCGTCGCAGTTCCGTCGAAAATTCCCTGTGGGCTAACCAGGAGGAATTTTTGGACGATTTTTGCGACAGCGCGTTCCTAAGAGGTAAGGCTTCGATTTCCGTGTTGATCACTTTGCTCCATTTCGTACTTTTGGCACGTTTCCCGAGGTCTCTTTGACCCCCCTTTTGCTGTGGAAATTTCTGGACAGTGTCAACTTCTCCGATTTTTATCTTGGCGTAGGAGCATCAGATCGAGGCGTTCAAAGAGTCGATTTTGATCTACTCTTCGCAAGGAACGCAACCGTAATTTTTCTGGATTTTTCTGAGCACTATACAGAGGTGAAAAACTCCTCTCTTTTCGTGCTATTTGAAAAACAGCAAAAGCTGTATTTTTATGAATAATATAGTTACACCCTGTGCAATGTGTGTTGCTGTAGGGCACCGTTCTCGGCAGACAGCAGTTCTAGGGGACTGTGGACAGCCAGGAGACTATCTGGGTGTGGTTTGAGCTGTTCGAGGTGGGCGGTTGTTGCTTACCTCATTTTTGACAAGCTCACTGGGATTACTGGAACTCCCCTAAAATTTAATATGACAATTGATGAACAATTGGGACAAACTAATATGACAATTGATGAGAACAATTGGGACAAACTAATATGACAATTGATGAGACAATGGGACAAACTAATATACAATTGATGAGAACAATTGGGACAAACTAATATGACAATTGATGAGAACATTGGGACAAACTAAATTGATGAGTACTATTGGGACTACTAACAGGACTACTAACAGGACTACTAACAGGACAATTGATGAGAACCGCTGGGACGAACTCTCCTAAAAATTAATATAACCCCACAGATGATATGATGACTTTATTGGGACACTGTGATTGAGACAAAGGCTATAATCTCGCATGCAAATGACTGTTATTCAGTAAATCAATCTTTTCAAATCTTTGACACTATTTTACAACTTTTAAAATAAAGACAGTGCATGCATGCCCGGACATCAGGTAGGCCACTAGTTATTGCTACACTATCATATTAAGACTTGACATGTTTTATTGCTCTCTTTTGCTTTCAGTTGCTTGTCGCTCGAGTATGAGCAGGGGTTTGGGATAGTATAGCCAAGGTTATGTTAGATTATAAACTTTGGGGTGTTGCGGTGACCGCGGACAGTAGCGGTCGACCAGATATTTATCCTTGCATCAGATTAGGGATGAGTCTGGTCTATTTTGCATCAGCTGAGGATCGGGTTATCCTAGTGGGTGGTTTTCCACTTGTTAAGTACTATGGGCATCAGATCGGGGTTTCTTTAGTGGATAGTTTTCCCACTTTGATCATAGTCATGATCCAGTCCTGCTGTTTTATGGCACTTCTGATACTTATTACTGAGATATTTACTCGTGTGGGTCGCTCCCCTCGAGTGCCAACTACCGGAGTGTGTTACAGACAGACTTTGAGTCCTTGAGACTCCTATCCCCTATCGGTGTTATGCGTTGACCAGCATACCCAATTTGGCAAACACTATTCCATATCGGTGTCATACGTTGGCCAGCATACCCGATTTGGCAAACACTATCCCCATCGGTGTTATGCATTGGCCAGCATACCCGATTTGGCAAGGCACAGCAGGCAGTACCAGTTTTACTAGTGACACAAGACTGAGTTATTTCAGGCAGGCATGTTTGGTATTGTTGCATACAGTCATTTCATGCTACATGACATTTAGAGGCATTCTAGTGGTGGTTTCCCTTTATTCAGCAGTTCTGTTTACAGCTTTACCACTTATTCCTTTCTGGCCTCTAGTAGTCCTAGGGGTGCGTCAGAGTTGAGGTTTTGCCCACTAGGGGAGGCTACTGGTTTATCTGGTAGTTCTCACCCCCATTATTCTTTTCTGTTCTTTCTTCTTCTTATTTTGCAGAGTCGTCTGCGGGAGCTGCTAGGCTATCAGCGGCTGATAAAGGTAAGGGGATCGCTGAGTAGATAGATCTCCTGGGAGACTGAGAGCTGTAGATAGACGTTGTACCCTTCACTCAGACTATGATATTCTCCTTTTATTTTGAGTCTGGTTTTCGCCAGCTGGATGTACTATGTGGTGAGCTGGGAGATTATTGTACTTATTACAGCTTTGTTTGTAGTTCCAGTCTGAGATACTATGTGGTTCCTCCACTTCAGCTCTGTATTATGCTCTTTATTGTTTATATTATATCGGAGCAGGTTACTAGCGCTTCGTGTACTCGGGAAATCCCATGTGCACGGCGGATCTGTTGGCGAGCCCGGGTTCCGGGGCGTGACAGATTAAGTTGGTATCAGAGCTTAGGGATTGGTCATTTGGACTTAGGAAACCCTAGGCTTTTGGTAGACCCTAGGATAATAGGGTACGAGAGACGTGATATTTGCGAAAGTCGTTGATTTATTGTTTGACTCTTCCAGTGAGAGAAGAGGGATCGATATGCCTAATTTCTGGTGAACCGTTATGTTGGCTGCAGACAACATAAAGTCACAGAAATAGGGGAATGTCTTTGACTTTCGCTAGATTGGGTCGTGTGGAATTTTATTTTGCTGATTTGTGGCTTTTGGTGACAGTATGTCACCCCGTCGTCATTTTTCCGTCGGGGATATTTCTACCCCTTCTGAGAAGCCCGAGCAGGCGGGTATCTGCTGAGCTGGGAGAACTACGGGCCTTGGTGACCCATTTGGTGGCAAGAAGCTTTCGACAGGACCAACGCCTGGAGCAGTTGCTGGCGCAGAGAGGTGACTTAGCGGTTGACGAAGGGGCCAGGACTTTCGAGCAGCGTCCAGACAAGGAACGCCCTGCCCCAGATAATGATGGACAGGCCAGTTCAGGGAGACCACCACGACCCCTGCGGCCCCAGTCTACGGGCCGTGGGCGTCTTGATCGACGAGGACCTGGTAGATCGCAGAGGCCTCCGCAGCAGCAGTCTCGACAGTCTCGGGCGTCGGTCCAATGCATTTTCTGTAGGGGGCAGCATTCATCAAATACCTGTGGCTTGAGGGAGGGTCGATGCTTCCAATGTGGGCAGCCAGGCCACATCCGACCTACGTGCCCCTTTCAGGTTTTAGTAGCACCTTTTTCAGCATTGGCCCCTACCGCATCCCAGCAGAGGTCACAGAGGCCTCAGCGGCATAGGCAGCAGCAACAGCAGGTAAGGTAGCCTCAGTCTATAGTTAGGTGCATTTTCTGCGAAGGTCAGCACACTTCAGGTGCTTGTGACTTGAGGTTCGGCCGCTGTTTCAAGTGCGGACAGCCCGGGCACGTGCGAGTTACGTGTCCTTCGGGGATAACGGTGGCACCTACTTCGGCATCTGTCCCTACCACTTCCCAGCTACGACCGGGAGCTTCACCGACAGATCTTCAAGGAGATCAAGTTTCATTCCCCCGCCCTTCTGGAGAGAGACAGCCGTTGTTGAGCAGTCAAGATGGCTTAGCGCAGGCAAGGGATTCTGCTATGGCTGATCGAGTGGAGGCAGGTATGATTTACTTTCTGGCATAAGGACTCGTACCTCGTTTATAGGGACATCTCTTTTATTTGTAGAGAATGTACATCATTGCATAGGGTTAGGAATAGGACTCTCACCTTGTGCACAGAAGGTGTAGATTCCCGATTGAACTCTGCACATGGAGGAGTGCTGTTAGCCCCGCCCGATTTAGATCGAGTCCTGGATTATGCCAATAGACCTATTGGACCTGAGTCAACTGAAGGACTTCGATGTGGTCCTCGGGATGGACTGGTTGGCTCGGTATTTTGCGACTATTGATTGTGCCGCAAGGACCGTCACTTTTAGAAAGTCAGACCAGAAAATGTTGGTATATCGGAAATGTCAGAGCGCTTTCTTTGCCTCTATGATTTCGACTTCCCGAGCGAGGCTGATAATCCGTCGAGGATGTGTAGCCTTTTTAGCTAGTGTTGTTGAGGGGCCTACGGCGGCGCCGGAACTCGGGGATATCCCTATTGCCCGCGAGTTCCCGGATGTTTTCCCACCTGAGCTGTCTAGCATGCCGCCAGATAGGGAGATTGAGTTCGTGATTAACGTAGTTCCAGGAACTGCGCCAATCTCTAAGGCTCCTTACCGGATGGCACCGGCTGAGCTGCGAGAGCTTAAGGCGCAACTCCAGGATTTAATGGATAAGGGCTTTATTAGGCTGAGTGTATCACCTTGGGGTGCGCCGGTGCTATTCGTAAAGAAGATGGATGGGTCACTTCGACTACGTGTGGATTATAGAGAATTAAATAAAGTGACCATCTAGAACAAGTACCCTTTTGCCGCGCATCGATGATCTTTTTGTTCAGCTGCAAGGGTCTTGCGTCTTCTCTAAGATAGATTTGCAGTCCGGTTACCACCAGTTAAAGGTGAAGGCCGTAGATATTCCGAAACGGCATTTTGATCACGGTATGGGCATTATGAATTTACAGTTATGCCTTTTGGGCTAACTAATGCCCCTGCCGCATTCATGGATTTAAGGAACCGGATCTTCCGACTATACTTGGATCGATTCGTAGTAGTATTCATTGATGATATCTTGATTTACTCCCGAAGTGATATTGAGCATGAGGAGCACTTAAAGGTTGTGCTGCAACTTCTGCGAGAAAAGAAGTTGTATGCCAAGCTGGCAAAGTGCGAGTTTTGGCTTCGGGAGGTAGTCTTCTTGGGCCTTGTGATTTCTGCCGCAGGTGTGGCAGTGGACCCAGCGAGGTCTCTTTGACCCCCCTTTTTGCTGTGGAAATTTCTGGACAGTGTCAACTTCTCCGATTTTTATCTTGGCGTAGGAGCATCAGATCGAGGCGTTCAAAGAGTCGATTTTGATCTACTCTTCGCAAGGAACGCAACCGTAATTTTTCTGGATTTTTCTGAGCACTATACAGAGGTGAAAAACTCCTCTCTTTTCGTGCTATTTGAAAAACAGCAAAAGCTGTATTTTTATGAATAATATAGTTACACCCTGTGCAATGTGTGTTGCTGTAGGGCACCGTTCTCGGCAGACAGCAGTTCTAGGGGACTGTGGACAGCCAGGAGACTATCTGGGTGTGGTTTGAGCTGTTCGAGGTGGGCGGTTGTTGCTTACCTCATTTTTGACAAGCTCACTGGGATTACTGGAACTCCCCTAAAATTTAATATGACAATTGATGAGAACAATTGGGACAAACTAATATGACAATTGATGAGAACAATTGGGACAAACTAATATGACAATTGATGAGAACAATTGGGACAAACTAATATGACAATTGATGAGAACAATTGGGACAAACTAATATGACAATTGATGAGAACAATTGGGACAAACTAAATTGATGAGTACTATGGGACTACTAACAGGACTACTAACAGGACTACTAACAGGACAATTGATGAGAACCGCTGGGACGAACTCTCCTAAAAATTAATATAACCCCACAGATGATATGATGACTTTTATTGGGACACTGTGATTGAGACAAAGGCTATAATCTCGCATGCAAATGACTTTTATTCAGTAAATCAATCTTTTCAAATCTTTGACACTATTTTACAACTTTTAAAATAAAGACAGTTGCATGCATGCCCGGACATCAGGTAGGGCCACTATTTATTGCTACACTATCATATTAAGACTTGACATGTTTTATTGCTCTCTTTTGCTTTCAGTTGCTTGTCGCTCGAGTATGAGCAGGGGTTTGGGATAGTATAGCCAAGGTTATGTTAGATTATAAACTTGTGGGGTGTTGCGGTGACCGCGGACAGTAGGCGGTCGACCAGATATTTATCCTTGCATCAGATTAGGGATGAGTCTGGTCTATTTTGCATCAGCTGAGGATCGGGTTATCCTAGTGGGTGGTTTTCCCACTTGTTAAGTACTATGGCATCAGATCGGGGTTTTCTTTAGTGGATAGTTTTTCCCACTTTGATCATAGTCATGATCCAGTCCTGCTGTTTTATGGCACTTCTGATACTTATTACTGAGATATTTACTCGTGTGGGTCGCTCCCCTCGAGTGCCACTCCGGAGTGTGTTACAGACAGACTTTGAGTCCTTGAGACTCCTATCCCCTATCGGTGTTATGCGTTGACCAGCATACCCAATTTGGCAAACACTATTCCCTATCGGTGTTATGCGTTGGCCAGCATACCCGATTTGGCAAACACTATCCCCATCGGTGTTATGCATTGGCCAGCATACCCGATTTGGCAAGGCACAGCAGGCAGTACCAGTTTTACTAGTGACACAAGACTGAGTTATTTCAGGCAGGCATGTTTGGTATTGTTGCATACAGTCATTTCATGCTACATGACATTTAGAGGCATTCTAGTGGTGGTTTCCCTTTATTCAGCAGTTCTGTTTACAGCTTTACCACTTATTCCTTTCTGGCCTCTAGTAGTCCTAGTGGGTGCGTCAGAGTTGAGGTTTTGCCCACTAGGGGAGGCTACTGGTTTATCTGGTAGTTCTCACCCCCATTATTCTTTTCTGTTTCTTTCTTCTTCTTTATTTTGCAGAGTCGTCTGCGGGAGCTGCTAGGCTATCAGCGGCTGATAAAGGTAAGGGGATCGCTGAGTAGATAGATCTCCTGGGAGACTGAGAGCTGTAGATAGACGTTGTACCCTTCACTCAGACTGTGATATTCTCCTTTTATTTTGAGTCTGGTTTTCGCCAGCTGGATGTACTATTGTGGTGAGCTGGGAGATTATTGTACTTATTACAGCTTTGTTTGTAGTTCCAGTCTGAGATACTATGTGGTTCCTCCACTTCAGCTCTGTATTATGCTCTTTTATTGTTTATATTATATCGGAGCAGGTTACCAGCGCTTCGTGTACTCGGGAAATCCCATGTGCACGGCGGATCTGTTGGCGAGCCCGGGTTCCGGGGCGTGACAGAAACTCCCTCGAGAGATGCAGCACAAGATGAGGAACAAAGTTGCTTGAGGGCTCAGTCACAGAGGAGCTCGGGAAAAGCCCAAAAATCTAAGGTGAAAGGCTATTTATAGCCCAAGCCCACCAATGAAGGGGTTCGGATTCGGGCGCCCGAATCCGGCCCAAGCCCAATACCGTGCGCGTCCGAATTCCTCTCAGCGCGCCACGTCACCCGCTCCACGCCCCGCGCGCCCGGCGCACGCGTGCCCGCCAATCGCGGCGCGCCGCGTGGCGACGCGGTCCACGGTGGGAACCGTGGGCCGCGGTTCACGGCGGCCCAGCCGGGTCGCTGCGCCCGCCAATGAGCGGGCGACACGTGGCCTGGCGGGGTCCACGGTGCGCCGCGCTCGACGTGCTGTCGCGCGTGCGTTGACCGCCCAATCAGCGCGCGACACGCGGCACGCCCGCCGTTGGCTGGTCCCGGTGCACGCCAAAACCCATGGACCGCCCTGCCCGCCGCCGCGCACGCGCCTGCCCGCGCCCCCCGCCGCCGCGCTCCGCCGCTACCCGTTGCCGCCGGTGCTGCCCTGGCCTGCTGGAACAGTAAACCATGCCTCGAAATTCGTGTTTCGGCATCCGGGCTCCGAAAAACACAAGTAAATAGTCCATTTTCATCGTTTTCGCGCGCTAAGTCCAAATCCGATGTCCATTTTGCTAAATTCCACTTCAAAAATTTGTCGAAGGCATCCGAACAGGTATTCTTAATCCAAATTTCGTGCTGGGTCCAAATCTGAAGTCTGATTTGCGTGCAACCAACTCCAACACACATCAAGGCCTCTAGAAGCCACAATTCACACTGCAAAAGCTCTGCGGAGATCCGGGTCATCACATGTACAATCAAGATGAAATAGTTAGATTCCATGTTTGAGACATGAGGACAACTTGTAAATGTTTTACTCTTTCATTATGCAAGATAATGTTAATATTGTATATGAAACATTGACACTTAAGATACTATACCCCGACCTAAAGGTCGGTGATTCTATTCCGTGTTTTAGACACGATGATTGCTATTTCGTATTTTAGACACGATAATTGAGACTTGCTTTCTTGCCGTTTGTGCTCATTCGCACATGCTTGGTAGGATCGCTCATTCCAAGCCGACACTCCGGAGTTGGCCATTTGCGACATCATGATCGCCGTGCGGGATTGGGTGCCGATTGGGACGCCGTTGGTTTGGCATAGCTCCGTGGGGGGGGTGCCACCATGGGACCATAAGGCATGGCTCAAGCTTAGACTAAAAGAAAGTCTTCAAGAGAAAATGATTAAAGTTAACTAAACTTGACATTGAATATCACATAGATGATTCATTCATGGTAGTTGGACATACATGATAGCAAACTTGACATCAGACATCACATAGATGATACTAGTTATTGTAGTTGGACATTGTGATAGTATGATAGATTCATATCATTATCACCTTGTACATGAGCATCGAGGCATGATAGTAGTAGAGTACTTTACTTTACTTCAGTTGTTTATTGTCAGTATTTCATTTCAGCAGTTATACTATCTTTTGCCTCAGTTGACCTAGTGGTGTATTTCGCTTCTCTCGGCGGCTTACCCACTGGGAACTATTGACTAATAGTTCTCACCCCATTTGGGTTGTTGTTTTTCAGAGCCATCCGCAACGGGAGGGGCTCGGGACCATGGCAAGGGGTTATCGCATAGCTAGCTTTTCCCCGTCGCACCATTCGAGGTGGTTACATGGCACATTTTCTTTTGTTTTTGTGGGAGAGGTGTTGGTTTTTTTTTTTTTTTTTGTTATAGAGACCACCAATGTATTTTGATAGGTTGTATTTGAGAGGACTACTTTTGTATATTGAATTTTAACTTCTTGTATGATAGTTGTTATCTACTCTTCTCTTTTGTGCATAGTTTAGTTGTGCTCTGATTACTAGTAAGATGTGTCTATTGCTTCCTTTCCACTTTGTTGTTGTAGACGCCTTGTGTGTACTGGGGGATACCTTGTGCACACGGCGAGTCTGTGCACGTGCCGGGTAAGCTTCCGTTGGGGCCCGGGGTGTGACAGTGGTCTAGTCGTGTCATCCTTAGCTTTTGTTAGTATAGTGGTGTGTCGGTTGTATTTGTAAGCCTAGTGCTTTTGATGTGGTATTTTGTACCGAACCGATTGTAATGAATAAAAGTTTCTTTCATGTTCTTTATCCTATAGCATACTCTGGTATCATGTGTATATTCTCTCTTCAATTAGAGGTGTGTGGAAGTGACAGACTTTCCGTTCGGATTAAGTGAGGCTTGCCCATTTAGCAGTGGTCTGTGCGCGTACCCGAGCCGACTATATTGGCGGCCCCGGGGCGTGACAAAAGCAGGGGCTTTCTATGTGACTCGGGGTGTGATAACCTTCCCTTATTATGAATTTATGTTATTTTCGTACATATTATTTTATGCTTCATCATTATGTCTCTAGTAGAACTAATAGGTAGATCGCTCCTTATGGCGATTGTACTAACTGAAAACTATTTCATATAGCTCTCACGCTCTATTGTTGTTTTCTTTTTTTAGAGTTTCCCTCTTCCTTTGCGGGTGATCGTGGCAAGGGTGTTGGCTATAGCTAGCTCCCTACCCATCGTTTTGGTTGTTGCCTAAAGGTAGAAATTTATGTAAAACTTCAGTATTTTGAAAAGGTGTAATATTTGACTAAACTTTTGAAAGTTCATTTAGAATTTATATTTGTAATAGAGTAGTAATATTATGTTTTAAAACTCCAATTTGTATGAAATTTTTTTGAGCTTGTATGAGTTGAATGTGGTTATTTATTGCCTTGTGTGTGTTGGGGGGGGGGGGGGGGGGGGGGGGGGGGGGGGGGGGGGGGGGGGAAGGGCCCTATGCATATGTTGGATCTGGGTACGCTACCGGGTTGCTTCTGTCACGCCTAGGGGGGCCCCTATGCACATGACGGATCTGGGTACGTTACCGGGTTGTTTCTGTCACGCCGGGGGGGGTCGCCCTATGCACATGGTGAATCTAGATACGCTACTAGGTTGCTTTTGACACGACCCAAGACTACCAATTTGGTCGGTTTGGGAACACGCACAGACCCGCCAAATGAACATAGTTTTTTCTATTTGCCCAAGGCGTACATAAAATCAGTGTATGAATTTCAGCGAGAAATACAATTATACAACATTGTATAAAGAAGATATCATAGAGCGAGAAAAATAAACTTAACTAAACATTTAACTTTTTACATACATTCATCTCACAAATCTTTATACTACTTTTTATTTACACCTCTCAAAATAAATATCTACAAGTTTACTTCAAAATATAAAAGCATATCTACTCTATACACGGTGATCTAAATCCGAGGTCACTATCTAGGGCGCTATGCTCTTACCGCGATCCTACGTCGTTGCGCTCGGTGAGGGCTCTGCAAAACAACGGGTGAGAACTAATAAAAATCCCTAGTGGTTCCGCCACCGACCTGGGCGCTTCTCCCACTCGGTCTAAATAAGACATAAGTAGCGAATAAATAGGAAAGCACTAAACCTCTATATTATGCATATAGAAAGAAATATTACTACTATGTCTTAACAGTTTGCATCAAGTATAATGCCCATCACGGCCACTTGTCTCATAACCCAATTAATGGCTCGGTGCACATCGAGGCCTGACTCACATCAAAGACAAGTGGGAAGATAATTCCTATAATCCACTCGCTCGTTGTTTGCTGGAAAAATAGTTTCTATAACCAATGTCGTGACACTATAGAGTATACTGTTTGGGGAGGAGCGACCTCCACAAGCCGAACAGACGATGTGAGTATGATCTTGTCCTCCAATCTAGAGAACTCACTAAATCACAACGACACTAACTGAGGATCTACAAGTCCTTACTGTCTAACTCATCCAATTACTCTATATACCATCAACATAGCTAACTCTCTACATAAATAAGATGCCACTCGATCTATATTGTTATCACTAGATTCTATTCAACTCCATATTGCCTCCTAATTTTATCACATCCTTTCTAAGTCTCAATACTAGCCTTTAATGCACTACTAGGTTTCTTGTCTTTCGAATGAACCAATCCTCATGCATTCCATATTTGGATTATCGACTCATGTCACCCAATCCAAAATTGGAAAAATGTCGGGAATTGCAATCATACATACAATACTAACCCTACGTGAATCAAATATCAAATATACATATATGATATAATATATGAACTTAGACGTAGAAGGACATTCGCCCATTTCGGGAAGCACCATTTACCTTGTTTTGATGCTAAACATTTGGGAATCCAAGGAATTTGAGTTATGACGTCGTCTCGGCACACTACAGGGGTAACAAACATCAAATCGATGACTACGACATGTTTCGTCAAATTAATCGTCAAAACTCTACCGCCTATCAAATTAAACGTGTTAGGCGCGCTTCTGCAACCTTCAATTAGGGATTTACATGATCAATTTGGATCAAAACCCTACAAATTCAAAACCCCTCTTTAAAATCCTAAAAACACATATTCTTGAAATAAATCCAAAAATCTCCACAATTCTAGCAAGAATCTAATTTAGAATCTTATTGGGTTCTTAATCATCTCAATTTTAAAGAATTTAAGCAAAACCCTAACCTAAAATTCACAAATCTCACCTTTGCCTCCGAAGAAACCAAGCTCCTTCTTGCTCCCAAGCTTCCTCTTCTTCTTCTCCAACCTTTTCCCAAGTTTTTTCCCTCAAATCCCTAGCTAGGAGAAAGATTCTAGAGAGAGAAAAAGAAGAGAGAGTGAGGGAGAGTGAAAGAGAGAAAGAGAGAAAAGTGTGCATGTGTTTGGGTGTGTTGGAGAAGGCCAACGAACCATAAAAATGGGTCCCCAATTAAAGCTTGAACTGGCCTCTCCCTAGGCGAACTAGGTTTAGGCGGGCTGGTCCGTAGGAAAGGGACTGGTCCTCGAATGATCACCTCGCTAGGGACGTAGGGGAGGACCGGTTCGTGGTTCAAAGACCGGTCCCTGAAGGTTCTGCCTGTATTGTCTTGCAGGGAGGGTCTGATCCTTCCCTTTGGAGTCCGGGCCCAACAGCCGCGGAGTAGTCTCTCAAGGGAGAGATCGATCCTTGAGAGCATTTTGGCCCAAATTTGAAAATTTTTAATATTTCTTATATTTGCTCATCGGAGTTCAAACTCTCTTTTAACTATTCTGACACCTACGGAACATCACTATTTCGACACTCTTGGAACATCACTAGGACCTTGCCAAGACCACTCCTCAATGTATTTTGTCTAATATAGTCAAAATCCAGTATAGTGTTCTATAACTCGGGTTAGGGATGTCACTGGGTTGGATTCAGGGCGGATTTTCAAAAACTTGAACTCGACCCGACTACCCAACCTGAAATTCGAACCCGAACTCGAATCTGACAGATTTTAAAAATTCATATCCAAATCCGAACATGACCAAAAATCTGAAATTCGAACCCGAAACCAAAAACCCAAATTCGAAAACCCGAACCCGAAAACCTGATTCCAAAACCGAAAATAATATTTATCAAATTTGAAAACAAATTACACTAAAATATGTTTTTTCAAAATACATATTCAAATTCAATATTAAGCATTCATGCCCTATAATAGCAATATCCAAATATGAAAAGCACAAACTCAAATAGTTAAAAACAACAGTACAATTTTGAAATGTCTAGTATAAATGCACAATTTGTAAATAACACACAATATGATACTAAGATTTAAAATAGTTTTCGAGTACAACACTAGCAAAATCTCCTCATCATTAGTCAATTCTCCAAGTCCAAAATGCATTGGCAAACAATATATTATTCCTGTACATGAGCAAATACAAAAAAAAAAAAACTCTTATTTTTTAAAAAAAATAATAAAATTTCATAATATTTTCAATAAAAAATTGATTAGAAGTTATCTCATCAACATCAATGATGCCATCTTCGTCGTCATCATCATCTAAAGAAGGTCGATAATACGATGTAACTGTAGAGGAATCTACAAATAAAATAAATAATAAGTACATTAGATATATTTTAAAAAACTAACACATATTTAATTGCATTTTTAAAAAATTACCTTCTTATGGATTTTTGTTCAAAACCAATCACGAGTGCACATCAGTACTTCTAAAACATTAGGATGAAGCCTATTTTGTTGTGGGGTTAGAAATCTTCCACTAGTGCTTAATGTCGACTCGAAGGCAATAGTAGAAACAGGTATGTAAAGAATGTCTCTAATTATCATCATCAAGGTAAGATACTGGAGCCCATTACTTTTCCATCAAGTCAATATATTAAAATCATATGTTCTTGGTCAAGTATCCTCCTCCAAATAACGATCCAATTCAGACTTTGCAGGTGTCCTAGATGTTAATTTCTTTTTCTGTATCATATATTGAATATAAATAGCAGTGAAATTCTTCCTACTCATCATACTACAGTTACTAACTTCAGTTATAGAAGAAGAAAAGAAATGAGAAAATTCACCAGCAACTTTCTTCTCTCGCTTGTTTCTATCTTGATACTCAATCATAAGGTCGTTACATTTATGGTCGTTACATAATTTTCGAATGTTATCAATTTCATTGTTCACTTTAGTGTTATAAATAACTAAAAAATAGCAATCCAACAAAGTCAACTTATATCTTGGATCTAAAACAGTTGCCACTCCCATAATGCCATAAATTATATGCCAATATTTATCAAATTTTTGTAATATTTTTTCAGCTATAGATCTAATCATCTCATTATGATCTATAGACCACTCGAGCAATGCCAATATAATATTACACACCTTTTTTTTAAAAAAAGATTAGCGGTAGAGTATCTTGTTACTGAAAAAATTTTGGTCACACTATAAAATAACTCGAGTCTCTCACATATGTCCATAACTATAGTTCAATCGTCTCCTGAAGGCAAACAATTGTATAAATGCTCATGAAGTTTCAAACGTGAAAAAACATCTCTATATACCAAAATCGATTGAAGCATTAAATATATAGAATTCTATCGTGTTTTGCAATCAAGCACCAATTTTTTAGTACTTGAAATATTCAATTGTTGGGTTGTTACTGTCGGATCGTTGGCGCTAACCATTAATTCCAGAAGCTCGAGCTGTTAGAAATATGCAACCAATTCACTTAAAGCCTACAGACACAGCGCCCACGGGTCTCGACCGGACTCAACCCACCTGGACGTTAGGTCTATTGTTGGGCCTCTTGCCGTTAGGTCTATCGTGGACCGCAGCCCCGTTCAACTTATTGGGCTCACCCAACTCAACTTATTATTCTCCTGGGCCTATTGTCACGGGGTAGAAAGTTGGGCCTATTTTAACCCATACATAAATAGCCAACCGTTACTTCAAAATTTTCTTCTCTTTTGGTGTTGCCTTCCAAAATGCAATACAATCTCGTATTTTTTCATGTGCATCTCTAATCACATCTAATTGATCTCTAACAATTAAATTAAGTATATGTGCACACCAATTCATATGGAAAAAATACCCACACACCATAAGAGAGTTCATCTCAAGTTTATCTAATAAAATATCTACAGTAGTATCATTAGAACTGTAATTGTTTACTGTTAAAGTAAATAGTTTTTTTTCTCAAAATTCCAATCAACAAATGTGTTATAATTTGGTTTAGATTTGTATTTATCTAAATTGAAGTTAAATCCTAATCTAATTAGGATAATATGAGATTTAAATTCAAAAATTTCTTCTCTTTTGGTATTGCGAGAGGTCTTGGATGAAAAGACCGCTGCAGGGCTTTGGCTTAAATTGGAATCTCTCTACATGACGAAGTCTCTCACCAACAAGTTATATTTGAAGCAACGTCTCTTCATGTTGCGCATGGCGGAAGGTACCTCTATTAAATCACATTTAGATGAATTTAATTCTATTATTATGGATCTTCGCTCGATAGATGTTAAGATCGATGAGGAAGATGAAGCCCTTTTATTATTATGTTCTCTACCACTCTCTTATAAGAATTTTCGCGAAACCTTCTTATTTGGTCGAGATACTCTATGTCTCGATGATGTCAAATCTTCTTTATTATCAAATGAGATGATTGATATGCAGATAAGTAATGAGACAGGTGGAGTTTCAGGAGAAGGTTTAGTTGCTAGAGGGAGGTCTCGGGAAAGGGGTTCCGGTAATAGAGGTACATCGAGATCAAAGTCAAAACACAGGAATCTGATTTACGGCTATTGTAAGAAGAAGGGTCACATAAAAGCTGATTGTTTCAAGTTGAAAAATAAAGAGCAGCGGAAGAATAACGGTGATAAGAATCAAGATCAGAAAAACACCAATGCTAAACCAGAAGCAAGTGTTGCAGCAGGAGAATCAGATGGCGGCGATATTGTCTTCACAGTTACGGATAAGACACGCAGGCAGGATGAGTGGCTTATGGACTCCGCATGTTCCTTCCATATCTGTTCACATAGAGATTGGTTCTCGACGTACAAGCCTATTGATGGTGGAGATGTATTGATGGGAAATCACTCTAAGTGTACAGTTATTGGTATTGGCACTGTTCAGGTACGGATGTACGATGGAGTAGTGAGGACTATATCTGAGGTTCGGCATATTCCGGATATGAGAAAAAAATCTGATTTCATTAGGTACACTTGATGCTAAAGGTTTTAAGTATTCTTCGGCTGATGAATTAATGAAGGTCACTAAAGGGAATCTTGTAGTGATGAAGGCCAAGTTGACCGACATGTTATATGTTCTACAGGGTTCCACTGTGACAGGTTCAGCTGCGGTGACTTCTTCCTCTATGTCAGATTCAGATAGCACCAAATTATGGCATATGCGACTGGGCCATATGAGCGAGTATGGTATGATGAAGTTGAACGAGAGAGGTTTACTTGGTAATCAGAGTTTAGAAAAGTTGGATTTCTGCGAGCATTGTGTTCTTGGCAAACAAAAGAGAGTCAACTTTAAGGCCGCAGTTCATCGAACAAAAGTTACTCTATATTATATTCATTCTGATCTTTGGGGACCATCTCGTACTCCTACTCATGGTGGTGCTAAATATATGTTGACTTTTATTGATGACTATTCTCGTAAGGTGTGGGTATTCTTTCTGAAAAGTAAGGACGAGGTGTTCAGTTATTTTAAGCAGTGGAAGGTTATGATCGAGAAGCAAACTGAAAAGAAAATCAAAAGATTAAGGACTGATAATGGTTTGGAATTCTGTTAATCAGAGTTTGAAAAATTCTGCAAGAATGAAGGGATCGTTCAACACAAGACCGTTAGGCATACTCCACAGCAGAATGGGGTGGCCGAACGGATGAATAGAACTCTTTTAGAGAGAGCACGTTGCATGCTCTCTAATGCTGGCTTAGCGAAGAGTTTCTGGGCAGAGGTGATCTCTACGGCATGCTATCTGGTAAATCGTTCTCCATATTCGGCACTTGATTGCAAAACTCCTGAGGAGGTATGGTCTGGTAGCCCTTCTGATTATTCTAACTTGCGCATATTTGGTTGTCCTGCTTATTTTCATGTAAATGAAGGCAAGTTAGAACCTAGGGCTAAAAAGTGCATCTTTATTGGTTATGCGACGGGGGTTAAGGGATATAGATTGTGGTGTCCTGAATCGTCTAAATTAATTATTAGTAGGGATGTCACGTTTGATGAGTCTATTATGCTATATCCTAACCGAAATTCTTCTGATGAGACCCCGAGTGCTAGCAAGCAGGTGGAGGTAGAGACCGATGGTATAGTTCAGTCACAGAATTCTTCTCAGTCAAAGGAAGTTCAGTTGCTAGACACCTCAGTTACTGAAACCCCACAAGTTGAGAGGCAGAGCATTGCTACAAGTAGAGCGAGGAGACAGATAAAACCACCGCAGAGATATGGTTATGAAGATATGGTTGCCTATGCTCTTTCAGTGGCACAAGATACAGAAGAAGAAGGAGAACCTTCCACATATAATCAAGCTATTTCTAGTGCCAGTTCTGCGGAGTGGTTGTTGGTGATGAATGAAGAAATAGAATCGCCCCACAAGAATCGCACATGGGAGTTAGTAAAACCGCATAGAGGCAAGAAAATTGTTGGCTGCAAGTGGGTTTTCAAGAAAAAGGAAGGAATCCCTGGCGTGGAAGATACAAGGTATAAAGCTCGTTTAGTTGCTAAGGGCTACAGTCAGGTAGAAGGTGTTGATTTTAATGATATTTTCTCACCCGTCGTGAAGCATACTTCTATTCGTGTTCTTTTATCGTTAGTAGCCATAAATGACTTGTATCTTGAGCAGCTTGATGTTAAGACAACTTTTCTCCATGGAGAACTTGAGGAGCAAATTTATATGAAACAGCCAGAGGGATTCATTATTGAAGGGAATGAGGACCATGTTTGCCTGTTAAGAAAATCGCTTTATGGCTTGAAGCAGTCTCCTCGACAATGGTACAAGCGGTTTGACTCCTTTATGACAGGTCACGGATATTCAAGAAGCAAGTGTGACAGTTGCGTATATTTTAGGAAGCTTGATTAGGGATCTTTCATATATTTGTTGCTGTATGTCGATGATATGTTGATTGCTTCCGACGACATAGTTGAGATTAATAAGTTGAAGGCTTCATTAAAGGGTGAGTTTGAGATGAAAGATCTGGGTGCTGCTAAGAAAATTCTTGGTATGGAAATTAAGAGAGACAAGAATTCAGGACTTCTGCATTTATCACAAGAAAAATATATAGAGAAAATTCTAAAGCATTTCGGTATGGCAGATGCAAAACCGGTGAGCACTCTTTTTGCGGCGCATTTCAAACTTTCGGCCGAGTTATCACCACAGTCCGATGATGATAGGGAGTACATGTCACATGTTCCATATTCTAGCGCTGTCGGGAGCATCATGTACGCCATGGTTTGCACACGACCGGACATCTCTTACGCAGTGAGCATGGTTAGCAGATATATGACCAATCCTGGTAAGGCTCATTGGCAAGCTGTTAAGTGGATTCTGAGATACTTACGAGGTACCACTAGCACTTGTTTGGAGTTTGGGAGGTGTAAGGATGGTGTGGTTGGATATGTTGATTCGGATTTCGCAGGTGATTTGGATAGGAGGAGATCACTTTCAGGGTATATTTTCTCTATTGGAGGATGTGCAGTTAGTTGGAAAGCTTCATTACAACCCATTATCGCCTTGTCCACGACCGAGGCGGAATATATTGCTATGACAGAGGGTGTGAAGGAAACTATGTGGTTAAGAGGCTTATATGGAGAGCTTACTTCTTGTTGGGAGCCGACGATTGTTTATTCAGATAGTCAGAGTGTTATTCATTTGTCTAAAGATCAAATGTTTCATGAGAGGACAAAGCACATCGATGTAAAGTTTCACTTTGTTCGGGATGTGATCGGAAAGCGCACAGTGACTGTTAAGAAGATTGATACTGAAGATAATCCGGCGGATATACTTACTAAGCCTCTTACTATTACCAAGTTCAAGCATTGTTTGGACTTGGTGTCGGTTGGCAGCACTTGAGGCCCTACGGGGCGATTGGAGAAGACGGAGCACTAAGAACGTTAAGAAGTATTGAGAAGTATTCAAGTTAAGGTGGAGTTTTGTGGCAACCTCAACACAGTGGCTAAATACTACAAATCAAACAAAGGTGGAGATTGTTATAATTTGGTTTAGATTTGTATTTATCTAAATTGAAGTTAAATCCTAATCTAATTAGGATAATTTGAGATTTAGATTGTTGGGTAAAACTAGAATTTAATTAGGAGTTTAATTAGACTACAAATCCTAATTAGATTTTAGTTTGAAGGCATATATTATATAAAGCATACCCGGCCACTTTAATGAAGCCGGCAACTTTTAATTAGCCGAAGCGCTAATTAATTTAGGCCAACCAAGGAAGATACGTGTTGTTGGTGTTGGTACATACAGCCATATTAATGAAGCCGGGATTTTAATTAGAGGCCATACTCTAATTAATTTAGCAACCCAAGAGGAGAGAGGCCGTATTGGAGGAGCCATATGTTGCTAATGAAGCCGACAATTAATTAAGAAATTGAAGCTCTAAGGTGAGGGCGTCCATACGATTGGATTCTTAGGAATCGTTAGGGTGGACGCAAATTTTGATATTTCAGATCTATTTGGAGTTTCGGTTTTCTTGAGAGATATAATCTTTGTATTCTACTTTTGACTTTAATAAAAGTATTTGCTCCGTCTTCGCCCGTGGATGTAGGCCGGTGGCCGAACCACGTAAAACTTGGTGTGCACTTTTCTTTTCTTTTCTTACATTATTTTTTTTGGATCTATTTTTCGCCATTTCGATTTAACAAAATGTGTCCATCAGAAAGTGCATCGGAAGTGTGTGGACAAGGTATATGCAAACCTATAATTAATAATTAAACTAATTATATTAATAAGATACGTGAAAAATTTAGACTAATTACATATAGAAAGAAAGAAAGATATCTCAACACTCGACTTTATAACATCCAAGAATCATCAATGAAGTGAGCCTTGATAGCCATAAAACTATTTTTTTGATTCTTAGCTGTCCACATATCAGTAGTAAACGTAAGGCCAAGGAAGATGACAAGTTCACAGCGAGCGAAAGGGAGCACAAAGGCTCCCAAGAAGGTGATTCAGGGAGAGCGAGAGGCCATAGAGAGAGGTTTGAAGAGTTGAGCTTCGAAGAGGGAAGGAAGGGGTGAGAGGGAAGGAAGAGGTGAGGAAGAGGGTGCTTGGGAGGTTAAGGAAGAAGCTATGTTGGGAAGCGAGAAGGGGCAATATAGAAAAAGTGGTACAAATAGAGAGGGTCGGAACAATTGTTCCCACCCTTGGGTTTTTTTTTGCTTGGGGAACAAGATGAGGATAATTTCTTATTCCCCCTCTTATTTCCTAACCAGACAGTATTTTAGGGTTTGGATTATAAAATATAAGGATCTTTTCTAGTCTTTGGATTGAGATCTAATGATTTGGAATTTTTTATATATCATATCATATAAAATTTGTTCGAAGTTTGAATTCGGATTTGAATTTTATATATATATATATATATATATATATATATATATATATATATATATATATATATATATATATATATATATATATATATATATATATATATCTGAATCCATATCTATTTACGTCGGGTTAAATTCGCTCCATTCAGTTCGGATAAAATTCAGGTATTCGTATCCATTACACCTCTTTTACTTAAAGTCTGATTTAAGTTTTTTTTTTCTTTTTTTGACAATTTTAAAAATTTTGTTAGAATCAAAAGGCAATTAAAATACATTTGTAGCTTCACATTGACCAACATCCTTTAATTATAAAAACCAAATACAAAACTAATAAAATAGTAGACTAAAATTACAAAGCGAGACAATATTAAAATATATTAAAATTTAAGCAAAAATTACATTTTATAAATTACATTTTATAAAGTCATTGACTCTTCATTCTTCTAAAATATTACACTTATTAATCGACTTATCAAGAAAAAAATACAAATAAACAATAAACCCCAAAATTACTAAAAAAAATTAGTTAAATCAAACTTTTTAGTAAGTAGATGATGGGTATAAATTAACTAAAAAAAAAGTTCAAAAATTAATTTCTAAATGAACTAAAGTTCAGTCTATGCATTAAAATTCTAAAAAAAGCTAAAATACAAAAATTTCTCTATAAATATTTATTATTTTACTTTTTCTAAAAAATTATATTTTATTCTCTTAAAATTTTAAGTCCATGCATTTAATCCCCCAGGTTTTGTCACTATTATGTTTATTTTTAAAATTTATATCAAAATATTTTTAAAAATAACAAAAAATAAAAAAATTAATTATTTCTCCCTTTCTGCTAATATCGGATAGACCTGACAAACATAGAATCTTATGGATATTAATAAAATTTATCCGTAAATTTTTGGGTAGCTAATATCTCTATTCATACCCACCCGCGGGCGGGCGGATATACGGTAACCCACAAGATTTTTTTGTTTTCCTTCTATCATTTTCAATTGTAAAACATAAAAAACATAAATTTTAAAAATATAACATAACTTATTTAAAATATCATAACATACAATAAATAATATAAAATTTTGAAGCACATAAATTATATTCTAAATTTTTGTGATACAAAATTAATAATTTTTTTATAATTATAAAGTCAAATATCATAAACATAAACCAACAAAACTCAATCCACAACTATAGGTTTAATAATTAATTCTTTTGATTTTGAAAAGAGGGACAAAAGGCAGAATTTAGGATTATAATTTTTAAAAATATATGAATAAAAATAATATATATTTTTAATTAGAAAAATATATAAGGATATCCGTAAGTATTTGTAGATTGCGCAAAATATTTACAACTAAATAGATGTCCACTTATTTTATTTATAATTTTTTAGGTGAAAAAAATTAATATTAAATTTACGATAATTCGTGAGTAGGGGTGTCAACGAGCCGAACACGAGCGAGCTGGGTCGGCTAAACGAGCCGAACACGAGCTGGCTCGCGAACAACAGGTTTGATTTTCATTCCTACTATTAGGTATAAAATAAAAAAAATTAAAAAATTAAAATTTTAATGTAATAATTAAAATTTATAAAAAAATTGATGAACTAAAATCTAAATAGTAAAATTTATATATATATATATATATATATATATATATATATATATATATATATATATATATATATATATATATATATATATATATATATATATTCGAGCGGCTATCGAACCGAACACGAGCGAGCTGACCCCGGCTCGTGTCCGGCTCGTTTATTAAACGAGCTAAAAAAATTCGGCTCGTGTTCGACTTGTTTACTAAACGAGCGATTCGATCTCGAACTTATTTCGAATCGAATACAAGTTGACTCGCGAGCAATGAGCTGGATTGCCACCCTATTCGCGAGTAACTACCAATACTATTAGAAATTGTGAGGTCTGTTTATAATTTGTATTTTCAAAAATTCTGATTCTGAGGCATGATAGGATTTAGAAATGCCAGACAGACGTGGGTGCATGCAACAGTATCTCCATGAACAATACTCTCTCACTCTCTCTCTCGCTCTCTCTCTCTTTCCATCTCTTCACTTTATTTGAATTCTCTCTCCACTCTCCTGCCAAGGGCAGTCTGCTTTCGTGCCATGCTAGTCTTTCCCTGCTCTAAAGCTGCCAGCACTCCTCCCCACCAATCCCTCCCCCCGCAAACCTCACCAAATTTTCTTTCTTAACACCAACAATAAAACATCCCCTCTCACAATTCCACCCCCTAAACCCCACCATAACATGATCCCAAATAACAGTAGAAATAATAATATAAAAAACAACAATAATAATAATGTAGATTTAAGATTAAGATCGAAGAAGTAAAAATAAAATAATCATGTGAGAAAGCGAGAAAGAAAGAAAGAATAAATTGGTTCGTCCATCGAAAGGTCGGCATCTTTATGCAGCAAAAGCGCGCCCCAGAATTCGACCACTCACATCATCATGAAACCCTTTTCCTCTCTCTCTCTCTCTCTCTCTCTCTTTTGCTATTTGTGTTTGTGGTTGTGTTTGTGTTTGTGTTTGTGTTCGCGTGCTTCGGGGAGGCAAAAAAATCTTGCCAACTTTTCTCCCAGCAGCTGGTCCTTGCTCTCCCCACTCTCCCCGCATTGCTTTGGGTTTGGGCAGCTTTTGCTCGCCAATTTGTGGGGTTTTGTGGCTTCTGCTTCTCGCAAAAGCAGTTTCTTGGGGCAGCTGGTGGTGGTGGTGGTGGTGGTCTGCTTCTCAAATTCCCTGCTTCTGCTGCTGTTGACTGAAGCGAAAGAGGAGAGAAGAGGGAGAAGGATGCGTGAAAGCAGAGATTTTTAGGCTAAAGATGGGATTTTGATGATGTTTTTTTTTTTTTTTTTTTTTGGAGTAGAGTGAGGAGAGAGTTTGTAGCAAAATTTAGGCAGTAGGCAAATATGTCGTCTTCTACCCAGGAGCAGGGGAAGAGCTCTTGTTTGAGTAATGCAGCTCCGGTGCTCGACGAAATGAAGCTTCTTGGAGAAGTGCAGTGTAAGACAGGTTAGATCTTGTATGACTCTTTTTGTTGTTTGTGTGCTCTTGCATCTTGATATGATAGGCAGCAACGGTTTAGAAATAGTAAAAATGGCTCTGTTAATACCAATGTGCATGCATGCGCTGACGGAAGAGGTAACGCAAGGAGGAAAAAAAGAGAACAAAAATATTTAGCATTAAATAGAAGATGTGGCAAATTGAACCTATGGTCTCTTGCTATAGAAGGCTTAAGATTGGTTTTGATATGAAGCCGGTCTACGGAAGGTTTTAACCAAGGATTTAAGTGTCGTGGCACGGGGTCATGCCGGTTTTGAGCTGCGCCATCAGTATGGGGGTTATATCGCGTCGATATGTTTTTGACACGATATGATATGGTGGATACGATCCGTGCCGATGAGTAGTTAAATCCTTGATCTTAACACCTATTTATGAGTATGAACCTGACTTCTGCATTTTTACTTGTTTCTTTGATGGCTGTGAGAAGACTGCTTTGCTTATTACTTAGGTGCAAAGAGGGTGATAAACTCTGAGCTTTGGCATGCCTGTGCCGGCCCACTCGTGTCGTTGCCGCCACCGGGAAGCCTTGTGTATTATTTTCCCCAGGGACATAGTGAACAGGTTTTGAGCTTCGCGTAACACCTGTATAAGTAACCCCTCAAAGTTGATGGTCATGTATCTTATTGTCTAATACTAGCAGGTGACAGCTACAACTAGAAGGACTGCGAACTCGCACATTCCTTACTACCCGAACCTCCCGTCTCAGTTGATGTGTCAAGTTCACAATGTTACACTGCATGTGAGTATAAATCTGTAAATTTCTATAGTTGTTTACGGATTTAATTTTGTTCGGGTGATTGTTGGTCTTTAATTTAATTTGTATAAGTTAAATTTTATTTTACTAATGTATCCAGGCTGACAAGGATACCGACGAGATTTATGCCCAGATGACCCTTCAGCCAGTGAACTCTGTAAGGGCACGAAATATTTTCTTAATTGTATTTTACACATGTTGTCTTATTTTGATTACAGCGCATTGCTAGAGCAGCACGTCCAGTTATTTATTCTTCTCTAGTATTTGTATATACACATTGGTTCATTGGTACTGTGGTGTGTTTATGTCCCGCGCCCATGTTCGTGTAACATACGATGGCGTAGTCGGAAAAAAAGAAGAGAAAGAGGTCAATGGTAGCAGATAGAGGGGACCCAAGTACACTAACCAATACTTTAGATTATTATATATTTAAGGCGTAGGAGTTCTATTAAGGACTGATTTGGAGCTACTTAGGAATTAATGTTGGTTTTTGAAAATGGTCTAAGAATCTTGAGAAATCATCAAGAAGGAAATGGAGAAAAACAAGGCATTGTCAATTTACGTTGTTTTCGTTGTAATAACTTAACTTATAATTTGCATCGTGCTAATCTAATCTTATTTCAAAAGTCTCACAATATAGTTTATGAACTTTATTCAAAATTTTCTTTTTTGAAAATTTCACGAACTTTATTCTCAAATAATTGCCATGGCTTTATATATATCACTCTTGTTTAAATAAATAGATTCTAATGTGCTTCGCTATTTTTTAAAAGTTTTTAAGTCCAAAGAATCCAGGTAAAAAGATTGTTCACCTAATTCATTCTTAGTTCCCATAAGCATTCCTAATAACTTCCGTTCTTTTTTCTTTCGCTTGGAGATTTTGCCAATATTACTCTTGATTCACACTTTTGGAACAGTTCAAGTGAAAATGATCATTGCAGCGACTGAGCTGTTACTTGATTGTTTTCTGTAATGAAGACATTGTTTACATATTTCTTCTCTTTCCTATTTTCAGGAAAGCGATATTCTTCCTATCCCAGATCTTGGGCTTACAAAAAGTAAGCATCCGACTGATTTCTTCTGCAAGAATTTAACTGCGAGCGATACAAGTACACATGGTGGCTTCTCAGTGCCTCGAAGAGCTGCAGAAAAGCTTTTTCCCCAACTGGTAAGGGGTTCTCTGTGAGTAGATTGTAATAATTGATCAGGGCAACATCCATTAATGAGTGCTTGTTTGTCATTCCAGGATTATTCTGCCCAACCCCCAAATCAGGAGCTCATCGTCCGAGATTTGCACGATACCTTGTGGACATTTCGACACATTTATCGTGGTAGGAGTAATTTACATCCTTTGGTTTCTGATATACTGCTTGGAATCTATTTATTTTCTGTTACGATCATGCGTTGGTCGTTTTGATAAACCTATCATGTTATGATTTCTGTAGCATGTGCATGCGTTGTAATTTATTTTTTAACAATCCACAGTTACCGATTTCATTTCTAGAGAGACTACAGTTTTTGCCACTTACAGCTGAGCTAATGTGTTAGATGATTTCTTCAAGAGAAATGGAAGGAAAAGAAAAAGAAGATTGAAAATTCCTGTTCTTTGCAGGACAGCCAAAGCGACATCTTCTGACGACTGGGTGGAGCCTCTTCGTTGGTACAAAACGACTAAAAGCTGGGGATGCAGTCTTGTTTATAAGGTTCATCTGTACCTATTATCAGATCGGTTAAACCCTCGTGGATTTTTTTTTTTGGATTTCATTAACATCATGTACAACTTTACGCTGACTTCTTTGCAACAAGCCAGGAGTTGTTTTGAATCATTTAATCATCACACAACTCTTAATCCCTACTTGTAGTTGCCCACTGTAATAATAACAATTAGTCTAATAAAAATTAGTCTGTACAGGGATGAGAAGTCCCAGCTACTGTTGGGTGTAAGGCGCGCAAATCGTCAGCAAAGTGCGTTGCCTTCATCCGTGCTGTCCACTGATAGCATGCACATCGGTGTCCTGGCTGCTGCAGCCCATGCTGCAGCTAACCGCAGCCCGTATACGGTTTACTATAACCCAAGGTGCTTTACTTTGTAATTTTCGTACGATCGTCTTCTATCGAATATTATGAACTCCATTGATGCTGATTATATGTCTCTCGCTATCTGTATAGGGCATGCCCTTCGGATTTTATAATACCATTAGCAAAGTACAATAAGGCTGCATATACGCAGGTATCAGTTGGGATGAGATTTGGTATGATGTTTGAGACAGAAGAGTCTAGCAAAAGAAGGTAATGAAGGTTCTACTGTGACTATCTGCACATTGCTTTTATCAATACATTGATATGATTCTGCACATATTTAAACTTGTGGCTTTTGTTTCATGTTGTTGTGGTTTGTAGTGCGATCTTGCTTGTACGTATATACTGTTTTCCTTATTCTAGTATTTTGATCAGTTTGTTGATTATTCTTTTGTGACTTCTTTTGGTATCTTTTTGCAGATACATGGGCACAATAGTGGGAATCAATGACTACGATCCCGTAAGATGGCCTAATTCAAAGTGGCGCAATTTACAGGTGAATTTGGCAGAACAATCATAGTTAGTACCAGAAGATAATGATTCGACCATATGTTAATGAACTTCATTTCGTAATCAGGTAGAATGGGACGAACATGGCTGTGGAGAGAGACCAGAAAGGGTTAGCCTATGGGAAATTGAAATGCCAGAAAGCCTTTTTGTTTTTTCTTCTCCATCAGTGAATCCAAAGCGCCAATGCCTTCCTGGATATTCTGGTATGATATATGATTTTCATGCATGTATTATCTTTTCCTCAGTTTACGTCAAAATTTCTAATGCTAGATATCATAAACTTGTTTAACTTAGATATCAGGAGGCGAAGCAAACGAATCAAATATAGGTACAGATTATCTCATCACGAAGGATTCTAAGTTGGCAGAAGAGGATATAGATCCTAATTTTCAAATAGTGTAAGACAAGGATTTAAGTGCCGTGTCACGGGATCGTACCAAAAACTTGTCGGCACCGGCATGGTGCGTGCCGCACCGTGCCGATGAGTGTCAATCACAAAAAATACATGTGTGCCAACACATAATGGCATGAAATATTTATTTTTTTTAGCAACAAAATTTTCTAATTGATTATTATGTATCTTTATCAAATCTTTTGAACTTTATTGAAAAAATTATTTACCAATTTAATGAAAAGAAGGTTTTGAGCTGCGCCATTAATACGGGGGTTGTATCGTGCCGGTATGTTCTTGGCACGATACGGTATGGTGGATACGGCCCGTGCCGATGGATACTTTAATTCTTGGTGTAAGATAATTCTAATGGACTATTCGGCTAAGTAATCAAAGAACTTGTAGTGGATTTCAGCCTATGTATGAAGTAGATAAAAGCAACTTTCTTATATTTTCTACGTCAAATCATAGTAAAAATTTGAGTATTAGTATTTAATACTGGTAATAAATGACTGCGTCGCAAAATAATATACACTGTTGATTATTAATAGAATGTGTGTTGACCTACTTGTCGACATCGTAGGGTACATGTTGTGATCCTTCTTAAGAGAAAATAACTTGGTCCTATTTAACTTTTTAGCATCTTTGGTTCAAATTGTGATTTTCAAGAAGGACCTCATATATATTATCTCCATTAAATAAAGTTCTGCTTTCAGGCCTACTTTTTTGCTGGTTTGAAGTATTTAGTCGAAATTTTGGTTTCTCACCATGTAGGTCCATGTAGTCAACTTGACAACTTGTTTATCAAAGTTAAGATGTATCAGTTTGAAATAAAAAGACTGATATAATCACCAGGACCATAAGATGAGAATGTGGCTTTGATGCTATGTTTAAATTCCTAAACCAGTTTAGTAGCATTAATAACTCTGACTCGAAGGAGGCAAATATTGTAAATGAAAATACTGAAGCACCAGTTTCTAACTGTAGTGGGCCCATCTACTAGAATGCTGTTGACTGTCCATGCAAATTTCCAGTTGTATTCGTTGTGCGTTTCAATTGTGACATACTGTTGCTTGGATATGCACACAACTAGCATTAAGTGAAATCTACTTCAAACATTTTTGTTCATAATCTTGCTTGTACATAATTGAATTTGCAGTGCCTGGGATAGAGTCCATTGGATTTCAGAAAATAACACCAACGACTATAGAGAATATGAATGGCAATGTTGATCGTTTAGTCTCTGGCGTCGGATCAGAATTAGCTATGAAGTTTCTAAATCACTTTCAGAATTCTAACGCAAGTGCCCAGCTCGAGTGCCTTCAGCCATTATATGGTAGCACGGTACACGGCATAAAATGCAATTTCATCTCAAGATCTTATCCTACTATTTTACCAACATCTAGTGCAAGTCTATATCCACTTCAGCAGAAAGATGTGCTTGGAAATTTGGAAATGCAGCAGGAACTTAATCTTCCATTGCAAAATACCCATTTAGAAAATCGTAGCTCCCAAAGTTGTCGTTTGCCTCAAGGTGTTGATTTAGTTTGCTCATCAGGGATGCACGCGGCTTCCCAAGAACAATGTAAGGAAGAATCTAATTCAGGTCAAAATTGCATTAGTCGAAATGAAAAAAATGAAGCTTCAGTTCCTGCGGAAAATCAAGATGTGGAGTATCATTCTATAAAGAGACAACCGTCTGATCAATCTCTGACAGACCATTTAGAATGTCGTAATGGTGAAAACTCCTCAGACCCACTTAATCATGCGAACTTTGTTTCCAAAATTACTGATAACCAGGAGCTACAACATGACAAATGCAGTGATCTCCAGCAAATTAAACAGCATCTTGATCCCATTGTGATGTCAACAAATCAAGAATCAAGTCGCTTACCAGATAATAGCCACCCAGTCAATAAACCGCCGCTTCAAGGATGCATGCCACAGATTTTGGATAATGTGGATTGGATGTTCCAGCCTTCTTATTATCAAGATTTTAGTGGCATTCAACATAGTCTAACAACTGATGATAGGCCAGATGCTCTATTTTTGTCCGCTTCAGAGAATATTACAAATTCCTCTGCTGATATATCTTCGATAGTAAATCCAAAGGCTTTCGATCCCCACGAAACCTTTAAATCCTCCTACCTTTCTGATTTGCATACTCTCCAGTGCCTGCCGAATTCTGTTCAAGAATTCTTAGGCAGCCCAGAGCTAAATCCTCTAACCTTTATTTCATCTGAGGATCAAAATGTAGTTGTTCGAGCGTCTAACAAATGTGGAAGGAAGGGCTTATCACAGAAGAACAATGATCAGAGTGAGACTTTCTGTAATCTCCATTTTGAAGACGGCGATAGAGGCTTCCTTGTCAGTCCATGCGCTCAAGCTACGACAACCTTGGAGGACTTCGACTTGGGGGAATATTCCAAGTTTAATGTTCCTTTCCAAAGTCTTGCCTGTGACTTTGTTTCACAGGAAATGCAGTCTCAGATTACCTCGACAAGCTTTGCAGAGTCTCAAGTCATTTCTTTACATGACAATTTTGACAACTCCGGAGGAATTTCGTCTTGCAGTATTGATGCATCCGAATTCGATTGGAGTAGAGATACCAAAAAGCAAGTCTCCCAACCGCCTTTGAGAACATTCACTAAGGTTTATCTCTCTTCTCAACAAATACAATTAAGTCCTTAATTACTGTAGTTGGCATGCGTATTTTCTATTCATTGAACATTTGTTTTGTTCTTTTTTTCTGCATTAAACAGGTTCAAAAGTTAGGATCTGTCGGAAGATCAATAGATGTGACACGCTTTAGAGACTACAGAGAATTAAAATCTGCGATTGCTTTCATGTTTGGACTTGAGGGGAAGCTGGACGATAGTAGCTGTTCGGAGTGGAAGCTTGTTTACGTAGATTATGAAAACGATGTTCTTCTTGTTGGAGATGACCCTTGGGAGTGAGTCTCACTACTTCCTTCCGTCGCTTTTACATTCCGTCATTATCATCTGAATCAGATAATTAAAATTGCATACGGACCTTGTTTTTACCGCTCAAAACCAAGGATTTAAGTATCCATCGGCACAGGCCGTATCTAGTGTGCCGTACCGTGCCAACAAGATACCGGCACGATACAGTTCCCGTGCCGATGGCACAGTTTGAAATCCTTTTTTTTTTTAAATTACTAAGTAATTTTCTTAATAAAGTTCAAAATATTTGATAAAGATACATAATAAGTAATTAAAAAATTTTGTTGCTAAAGAAATTAAATATTTTATGCCATTATGTATCGGCACGCATGTATTTTTTGTGACCGGCACTCATCGGCACGGCTCGGCACGCACCATGCCGTACCGTGCTGGCAAGTTTTCGGCACGATGCCGTGCCACGGCACTTAAATCCTTGCTCGAAACCAAGTTTGTAATTCCTCGCCACTAATAATTGAGGTTGATTTTATGAACTTGGATCGTTTTATTTTCTCTTCATTTTAATAATTAGATGAAAATCATGGACTACATTCACCTATTCAACAAGTTAGTTAGGAACAGTATTCCCTTAGTGATTTTTACTCGATTTACTTCAAATACATGCCGACGTGAGATGTTGGTGGCGTGCTACGTGGCATCTTAAGACAATCTGTTCTGAGACTGGTATTGTTCAGTTGTACATATGTGAATTAACAGTTCGGAACGGCAACGTTTCAAGTAAAGGCAGAATGTTTATTACTTTGACTCCCCGTGGCCTCAAAGGCAAGTCATAAGTCGGCAACGGACTATAGGAAATAACTTTTTTTTAATCAGCTGATAGACGACGTGAAGGGCATATTGTTTATCTACTTATAATTCTATCTTTGCTTCATGTAAGAGTTGGTGCAAGAGATCAAATTGTTCTCGTAATCTTTCATCTAGCTAACTGGTAATTCACCTAGTACAGCTGCTCTACGACTGTTACCTTTAAAGTAGGACATATCGCGGTTGTATCCATCAACACCTCTTACATGATATAGCCTATGTTCTTATTTGTTTGGTTTCACTGTATATGCTTCAGTAACCTCTTAAAATGCTCATACCTGCATACTCTGGTATTCCTGCAGGGAGTTCATTAACTGTGTAAGATGCATCAGAATCTTATCTCCTTCTGAAGTACAACAGATGAGCCAAGACGGCCTGCAGCTCATGAATGGTTTCGTCCAACCGGGTCAATAAGAATTCGTAATCACCGCCTACTCCTCGGCCATGTTTTGTAGGATTGTACAACAGAGTGAGCATCGCATTTCTCTCGGTAGTGTTAGTCTAAATCGCGCAATATAGTATATAGTTTAGAACATGATCGGCGGCATAGTGCTGGGATTGTTAATAGATTTTGAGGTTCATTATTTTCATTAGAAGTGCTTGAGTTGTTTCTTCAAATTTGTAATGCCTCTCAGGTCTCTTGACTTCCCTCCACGGCTAATGGGAGTGTTTTATGAGCAAACTGGCGTTTTGATTCCTGTGTTTTTTATTGCTTTTTATGCTACTGCACTTCCTATTGCTTTTTTTTTACCTATATTTGGTTTAGCGGTTTTTTCCGTTGCCATCCTGTGATTCAAAAAATTGTATTTAATTATCCTATCGTTTTATTATTGTTTCACTGCAAGAATCTACTATTTCAGAGGGTAGTAAAGTGATGCTTCTGTTAACGGGTTATTTACCGATCTAATCCTATTAACAACCATTTTTATAAAAATAGTCCTTTTCAAAAAAATATTTGTAGAAATAGACTTCTGTGCGTTAAGGAACTTAAATGCGGTGAATGGTTCACCGCATTTACAGGATTTGTCATAGTCCTATGAAAGCGGTGAACTATTCATCGCTTTCACCGTTTTTAAAAACGATAAATTATTTCTCGTTTTTAAAAGCGGTGAATGGTTCACCACTTTTAAAAGCGGTAAATTATTCACCGCTTTCATAATTTTTCTTTTCATAACCATTAAGTTTTATATAAAAAAATTATCAATACATATCATAAAATTTGTTGTGTGTTGTGTGTGTGAGAGAGAGAGTGTGTGGGTGCTGTGTGTGTGTGAGAGAGAGAGAGTGTCTGTGTGCTGTGTGTGAGAGAGAGAGAGAGAGTGTGCAGTGTGTGTGAGAAAGAGAGAGAGAGAGTGTGCCGTGTGTGAGAGAGAGAGAGCACAGGTTGGGGCGTGCGGGAAGAAGTACGGCGGGTCGGGTCAGGTAGGGCGTAGGATTAGACATAATAAAAGCGGTGAATGGTTCACCGCTTTTAAAAGCGGTGAAGCATTTAAAAGCGGTGAATCATTCGCCGCTTATGACTATTTTTATAAATTTTTTTTTTACAGGCCTATTTTTATAATTATAAAAATTTATAAAATTATGTTTTAAAAAAATTCTCTCAGGATAGTACTTGCCTCTTATGTGGATTCAAGGATTTAAGTATTCATAGGTTCCGTTCATATCTACTATACCGTATCGTGCCAATAAGATATCGGCACGATACAGTTTTCGTGCCGATGTCACAATTCAAAATTTTCTGTTTTTTTAATTTACTAGATAATTTGTTTTAATAAAGTTTAAAAGATTTGATAAAATTAGATAGTAAACAAATAGAAAATTTTATAGCTAAATAAAATAAATATTTTATGTTATTATGTATTGGCATATATATATTTTATGTGATTGGTATTCGTCGGTATTGCTCGGTACATATCATGTCGTATCGTATTGGCAAGTTTTCAGTATGATTCAGCATCATGACACTTAAATCCTTGTGTGATATGCAAAAGATATTAATTTTATTATTATATTTAATAGTAAATTTTAACGGTGACACAAACGTAACATCATTGGTAGTTAAGTGTAATTTTTTATGTACTAAACCACAAAGGGGTCAATCAAAGTTTACCCTTTTTTTTCCCTTCAATATTGCTGGTTTTATTGATTAGTTCAATTTATGGAGCTATTTTGAACATAGTTAGTTAATTCGCGAATTATTCGTGAATTATTCGTGAATTATTGAGAATCCGAATTAAACGTACCGTTTCCGACTTTTTCCAAAAATTCGGAATAATTCACGAATTTTTGAATCAAAAAGTATTATTCGCGAATTATTCACGAATTACGAATTTTTGGGTGAAAAATTCGTTTTTTTTCAAAACATAGTTAGTTAATTCGCGAATTATTCGCGAATTATTGAGAATCCGAATTAAAATTATTTGTCGGGAATAATTTAAAATTATATTTTTTTTTTTGTTCTAAATGAATATTTTATTTATTTCTAAAATAAATTGATTAAATTATTTTAAAAAATTATAATTGTTTATACTAATAGTATAAATTTTTAAATTTTTTTTTAATTTAATAGCCGAATTTTTGATCCCGAATTTTTAATTAGTGAACGTATTATTTCCGTATAAATCACGTATCCGAATAATTGACGAGCCCGTTTTTTAGCCGAATTTTTCAACGAATTTTAAAATTATGATATGAATTTTATCCGTATTATATCCGTACCGAATTTTTGCCGAATCTGAATTAACTAACTATGATTTTGAAAGCCATTTCCACCCAGGGTTACTTCTTTTTCTTTTTTTTTTTTTTTTTTTTTGAGAGATTTTTAGAAATAAACTTAGGTGAAAATGAAAAATAATTAGACTTCGAACTTTGAACTTTAGATATCAACAATTAAATTTTTTATCACTTGCGTTGGAAATAGTCGATTTTTCACCAAGTGTTATTGATGTTGCAAATTTATAATTTTGTCTTATTGTTGTAACAATACGAACTAACCCAAATGATTATGACATTATGTTAAAGAGTTCATAATTAATTAAATGATTTAAATATTTAATAATAATGTACATATTATACATTTTCAAAATATTGATGAATGTGCATCGGATATATTCATACAATAATGTAAGTGAATCAATCTCGATATCTACTGAGTGTACTGAAATATTTACATACATCTCAGATATTACTATTAAATTATAAATATAGCATATCTTCGGAACCGCGATATAGGCTAACCAACATAATAATCTCCAAATCTAAATCGCCCACCTCCAAATGTCACTCCATAATAACTCGTCATAACGTACTCAGCCACCCAGATGTATGTTATTTATTATCGCTGATATTTTTTTGATTGTACCTTTTCTAGTCGCGCATGCACTCGGCCACCCTAGTGTTTATCGATCATCCTAATTGATCTGAGTATAGTGTGTTGCCTAGTAGAGTATCCTCATAGGATATACGCTAGCCTCTCGGTACTTTGCCTGTATGTAGCCGGCATATGAGCGTTAGGATATGATACAATTTTGTCTCACTCGCAGCATTAGGTCACATCTTGACCTACAAAACTCCTTGTACATCAGCTCACAATGTTCTACTTACTCTAATTCTTTACTTCACATCTCATGACAACAACAATGCCACTGGTAAGCACTAGATTATTTTCCTCTGACTTACATGATCACACATAACCATATAACACTATCTCGGATCCTTAGTCATAAATCCTCAATTTTTTTGCTTAGTACAGATATCCTCGGATCTTTATCCAGTCCATATGTACAATTAGTGTGCAATGAAAAAACTCAATCTACTATTTATTATGACAACAATTACAATACCATACACAAAGTACCAACTGGGCTATACTTACCAAACCTTGTATGTAACTCATGTACACTCAATTGTATTTGTATATCTCAATTGAACAACTCTACTCATGATTCCGGATGCAATATTCTTGCACACAAGATCAATAAAAAGCACAAATGTGTTATGATGCCAATAGAATGGACATCCGTCAAATAAAATCTGTTCTATACAATTAAAAAATCACTTTTAGGCTGTCTGAAATGCGGTATAAACTAGATGATTCATGAGTGATTTGGGAGAATACATAGATAAGATCATGTTTATTCAATCATAGTGCATGTGCTTCCAATATAAACATAAGAAAAAGTTGCATAATTAATAAGAGATTTATTTTAATTTAGGTGGCATAATTCTAAGAGATAGTTCTTGCTTATTTGTTACACAGCTTGTCATCTTTGATTGTGCACCTTGTATTGTGAATATCTTCTATAAAACTTGGGGAGGAAGGGTTTAGAAAGAGAAAGAAGTAGCACCGGACGAAAAAGAGGCAAGCATGGGATGAGGAGAGTGACAAGAAGAGCTGAGGGGACAAAGAAGGGGAGAGGAATGGCAAAAAAGAAGAGAAAAAAAGATAAAGATAAAAGGGGGGAGGGGTTTAGGAAGAAGAAGCAGCATGGGATGAAGCAGAAGAGAGAGTGACCCACGAGTGGAAGAAGAATGACGAGGGAGAGTCGTATTGCACTGGTTGATCCCGTGTTGCATTGATTGGAATAGACGTTGAACTAGTATGTTCGTGTATTACACTGCGTTGTGAAAAAATGCACTTTTTTAGTTTTTGTTGCACTGTTTGCGACGATGGTGCAGTAGTTGTTTGCCATGTTATGCATGTTTTCTTTAAAATATATCTTGCAAACCTTTCTTTGGAAAAATCCGAACAACAAATATCGAAGCTGGCGAATAGTGCAGTGTGATTTGAAATGAATTCCGTCAAAACAACTGACGAGACTGGCCATAGCGGGCATTTAATGCCTTTGACAATGGACCATATCATATTTTCTATGTATCTGAAGGGGTAGAGGTTGGGCGAATGTAAGTTATTTTCGTCCAAAAGCATAAAATTTGGACCGAATATGCAATAACGAAAAATGTAGCCAATTTTGCAAAAGGCCAAATTGCGTGAAAAATCATTAGTTTTGCATTTTTGCAAAAGTAGGCCACTTTTTTTGTTTTTGCAGATTCATGTGATGGGCATGATTAATTAAGGGATAATTGCCTGTGTATCCCTGAAATATGAAGAAATATCTGATTTACCCCTCTTATTTTTTTCTTTCTAATATACCCTTCATACGTTCCACCGTTATTAAAAATATCCCTACCGTTTCTCTTTGTTAAGTTAACTAGGGTTAAACTAGAGTTAAATAATAATCGGAGTTGAAAACTATCAGATATACCTATTTTGCCCGGGTTTAGGGTTTAGGGTTTAGGGTTTAGGATTTTTTAGGGTTTTAGGGTTTAGGGTTTTAGGGTTTAGGGTTTAGGATTTTTTAGGGTTTTAGGGTTTAGGGTTTAGAATTTTTTAGGGTTTTAGGGTTTAGGGTTTAGGGTTTTAGGGTTTAGGGATTTAGGGTTTTAGGGTTTAGGGTATATTTGAAAGGGCAAAATAGTAATTACATACAGATAACGGCAGTTCCAAACGGTACACTAACAGAGTTTAACTTCAGGGGTATTTTGGAAAGAAGTTGGAACGTAAGAAGGGTAGTTTTAATATTAGCCTTCTAAGAGGGGTAAATCTGAAAACAGGAAAATTTTTAGGGGTATGTAGGAAATTGCCCCATTAATTAATATAGCTGAAACCCAAATTTTTTCTATCAAACATATCACTGAGTATCTGATCGGCACAACATCATATGTGCGGGCGCAGGTGCGGACACGATGGGAATGAGCACAACTTCGATGGGTGGGTGCTCTGGCAGGTCCATGGCGGTGGCGGTAAAAGATGCAGAGGGGTAGGAAAAATTTTTTTAAAAAAAGGAATTTTTTTTTTTTTTTTTCTCTTAGGAAGACCATTATGTATTATTGCTACTATAAGAAAGGCCAATAATTAGAGAAGAAAGAAGAAGAAGATGAAATTGCAATGCTAAGATGAAGTTACATTATTTCAAAAGATAATTGCACTGTTTGAGACGAAAGTTACACTTTTGAGATAAAAATTATACTATTTAAGACGAAAGTTATATTTTTTGGATGAAAGTTGTTCTATTTGAGTGAAAATCATATTATTTGAGACGAAAATTATACATTTTGAATGAAAGTTGCAGTCTTTGGGTGAAAGTTGTATTGTTTGAGTGAAAGTTACACTATTTGAGACGAAAATTGTATTCTTTGAAAATTACTTTTTTTTATCGCTCAACTTTCCCGAGTTTGCCACCTCGCTCCCACGGCCCGCTACCCTCGCCTTGTGTGGCGTCCTACCCGCCATCGCCATGGATCCTACCGGAGCGCTGCCTCTCAAAGCCGGAGTCGAAGACGGAGATGGAGCGGGTGGAGAGTGGCGGTGACGGCGGAGTTTTCCTATAGCAAACTTGAGGAAGAGGGCCTTGCGGTGGGCGAGATGAGGGCACGACTCCAGCAGGATTGGCTACGAGCGGTGAGGGAGAGGGTGGAGTTAGTGGCCTCCTTGATTGCGCGGGCGTCGAGCAGGGTCGAGCAGCCTCGCAGTCATGAGCGGCGTGAAACCCGACGAAGAGGCGATGGCCGTAGGCGTGTTGCTGGGCGCCGGTGCGCCACTTGGTCTCGGCTAGAGGGGCGGAGCGGAAGGGGATATGGTTTGAAGCGAAAGAGGATCTGCTGATGATGGTGATGATGATGATTCAATAGGATTAGAAAGATAGAGAGAGAAAGGACGATGACAATGCCCACCTTGGGCACCCAAAGAGTGCAATTTTCATCAAAAAAATACAACTTTCGTCTCAAAGAGTACAATTTTTATCTCAAACAATGCAACTTTCACTTAAAGAGTGCAACTTTCGCCCAAAGAGTGCAACTTTTATTTTAAAGAGTGTAATTTTCATCTTAAAAAGTGCAACTTTTATCTCAAATAGAGCAACATTGTTCTGAATAAAGTATAACTTCATCTTAATAGTGCTACTTTATTATCTTGTTCTTTAATCTCTGGTTCTTGGCATTTTTTGTGGCAATGACAATACATAATGGTCTTTCCAGAAGAAAAAAATATTTTTTCTTTATTTTTTTTTCTACTCTCTACATCTATTTTCGCCGTCGCCCTCGCTGCTATTATGGACCCTGTCGGAGTGTTGCACCCGCTCCCGCCGTGCTCGCGCATGCTCCCATGATATTGTGCCCATCAAATACTCAATGATATGTTTGATAAACAAAATTTGAGTTTCAACTATATTAATTAATCATGCACACTATATGATCAATAATATGTTTGATGAAAAACTTTAGATTTTATTAAGTTTACCTATTAAATATTTACCCCTCAGCTGTGGGCGTGGGCATGAGTGTGCCATCGAGGGGTGGCGCTTTGGCAAGGTCTATGGTGGTAGCGGCTTGGATGTTGCGTGGGGCAAGGATGGCGGGGTGCGGGAGCCGGGCTGAGCTTGGAAAGGAGAAGAAGAGAAAGAAACAACAAGCAGGAAAAAGACGAATCTCAAACGAAAAAAAAAAACGAGAAAAAAAAAAGGGAGAGAGAAAAAAATTAACGGTATTTTAATCTATTTTTTAAAAATTCAGACTAAATTTGCAAAAATAAAAAAAAGTGGCTTTCTTTCGCAAAAATACAAAATCGATAGATTTTTATGCAAATTGGTCATTGTAAAATCTCAAAGCCAGTAAATTTTTTATAGGATAATATCTAATATATCTTTCAAAACTTATGAAATTTTTTATATATCTAACATTTTAAATATGTACTTAATTAGATTCTATTTTTTTTCTTATATATTTTTATTTTCGATGTTTTTGAGAAGAATGTAGATTTTATAAATAATATATTTGAAAGAATAATTTTTTAAGAAATAAATATAAAAATAATTTCATACTTAGGAGTACACAACAATTATTTTTTAAATTTTTTTATTTTTTATTAACGTACTTTTGTGAAAAATCAAACAAACCCTAATAAATAAATTACTCGAAAAGAAAACAACAATAGCAAAATCGAATGAAATGAAACTCAATGATAGGGGTGTCAACGAGCCGAACACGAGCTGCTCGTTTAAATATCGAGCTGAAAAATTCGACTCGTGTTCGGCTCGTTTTATTAACGAGCCGAACACGAGCTGGCTCGCGAACAACAACTTTGATTTTCATTTTTATTATTAGGTGTAAAGTTGAAAGAAAATTAAAAATTAACATTTTAATCTAATAATTAAAATTTATAAAAAATTGATGACCTAAAATCTAAATAGTAATATATATATATATATTCCAACTGTTATCGAGCCGAAGACGAGCGAGCTGATCCTAGTTCGTGTTCGGCTCGTTTATTAAACGAGCTGAAAAATTCGACTCGTGTTCGGCTCGTTTACTAAAAGAGCGATTCGAGAGCTCATTTCTAGCCGAAATCGAGTCGGCTGTTGGCGAGCTGGATTGCCGTCTCTACTCAGCGAGACAGGTGTGTCCATCTCCTGCTACCCTCTCACCGCCTTCCTATAAATATGCAGTCACAAGTTTTTGGGCCCTCCAAACCTTCAAAAGACAATCACACCAAACCATTTCCAGATCCTCCTCCTCTCTCCTCCCCCCCCCTAATAATACAAAGAAGAAGAAGAAGAAGAAGAAGAAGAAGAAGAAGAAGAAGAAGAAGAAGAAGAAGAGATGGGTGGTTCATCTTCCACCCAGCAGCAGTCTTCCTCCCAATCCCATGACCAGCAGCAGCGGCAGGAGGAATCGCTGGCTGCCTCCACCGGATCCCTCGCCTCTCTCCGGGCAGCCTTCTCTAAACTCTCAAGCCCTAATTCCACCATCCCCATCCCTTCCCTTCAGGTACTAAATAAATAAATAACTAACTAATCTCTTCTCCTCTGCAATACCAAAACCTAAAAAATTAATTAATGGTGTGGATTGATTGAGTAGCATTGTTTAATTCAAGATCGAATTCATTATTCTTGATCAAGATTATAACAATTTAGGGTGGCTCAAGTCCTAGAATTTTCAAGAATTCGAATTTTAAGCAATCATTGGTCGGGTTTGGTGAGAACCAACTGTTGGATTAAAGGGGCCAGCATCCTGCCTTGTGGCGGAAGGCCGGGTAGGATGAGTCACGTTCGAAATGGCGTGAGGTTGGGTGTGGCTGACTCGACTCGGCCCGTGAGCGTTGTATCTGTACGTTTTAAGTGAATTAGTTGTGTATTTCTAATAGTTCGAGCTTTTGAGATTAATGGTTAGCGCCAATGATCTGACAGGAATGACTCAGCCCACTAGCATTGATAACTCGTTGTTGCGTCTAAACCACTGACCCAAAATGTTTAAGTATAGTTATTAGTTCTAGCATGCTTGTTATATATATCCCTCGGACTCTCCCATATTATCCGATGTGGGACTATTAGGATGTCGCGTATAAGTAATGACTACCTGATTGAGTTGCCAAACGACAAAACGACAAAAAACGGAATGTAATTCAGTTGTACTTAATTTTATTCTAGACAGGAGATTTCATTGCTAAATGAATTCAAGTGAATTCTCGTTAACAAAAGTGGAGATAAAAATTAACGGAGTAAATTGAATGAGTGGCATTTCTTAATTCAAGGTCAGGGTCATTATTCACTATCAAGACAGTCAAAGTTTTCGTCTAAAGATTTTCAACTTATTGGGTGGCTCTAGAAATTTCCAGAATTGGAATCTTTTATTGCTTGGAACATTAGTTAAATGAAATTTCAGTTGATTCGGAAAGATTTGATTTGATTTCCCTCTATACAGATGAATTTGATTAAATTTGGTGAGAATTCGTTTGCTTAGGTGATAGTTTATCAACGGCCGCCAAATACTCCTCCTAAAAGCAGTTATGTTACATTTCTTATTATATAATAAGGATAGATTATGAAAATCAAATGTATTGAAATAAAATCTCATCTTTTACCAGATAACAAAACAAAGTAGAATTCAATTGAACTCCCATTTACTCTAAACAAAAGATTTCTTTTGTAAATGTATTTTCAACTTAATTTTTATCATTTAAATTCCGTTGAATTTCATTTAGATTTGGTGCCAAACAGGGTCTTAATTGCTAGGCTGACAGGACCCTTTACTCAACCATTGAAGTGATCAAATTTTACAGTCTTGATGCATTGATATAATATATTAATAGACCATGATATTTGGTTTGTAGTGTCTTCAAGTGCTCGTAACTATTTCTAATCACACTTCTTGTCAAATCAAGCACTTATTGTCAAATCAGCGTAGCCTAGTCTTACTCTTCTTACCTCAGATTAACATTACCCGTCTCGTATTATATTCTTCTCAGGAAGTGTTCTCTACAAGGACCACATCCTTTTCATCGGAATCACTTGCAGTGCCTGACCAGTTTTCAGAACTAATTCACCACCTCAGTCCTTCCATAGTCTCCCTCTTCTTTGCTCCCGGCGATGGCGGATTCAGTTGGGTTGGTTTCTTGAGAGGCTATAATCGCTGCTGTGAGAGAAAGCCCCTGTCACAGTCCATTAATATGCTATACAAGCTCTACTCTACAGCCTGTAGGGAAGCAGGTCTTACATGCAGTTTGGAGTTTGACTCTGATGATGATGATTGTGGAAAGGTCAGTGGGTCTTTTGGGTCTAGCGATCTACTCATGTTTCTGTGGATGTGTTGGATTATGATGCAGTGTTTGAGGATTGCGAAGCAATCCAAGGGGGAGAAGGATGTTTTGGTCCTGCCAGATGTGACCCATTTGATATTGTCAGCATTAGTTTCATGTAATGTGATAGGGGATGATGTGAATATTTGGAATTGCAATTTGTTGGCTCTAGAGAAGGCTATACCTGTGCAGAATCTTCAGACATGGGTCTTGACAACTGCTTCCGGTCTGGCGAGTAGCCTTTCACACTATGTGCATCAAAAAATTCGAGCTTGTGTTGCTGCTTCTGAGGTTTGTGGATTCATTCTTTAGCATTTCATGTGCTTACTTTTAAGCAAGGATTGAAGTGCCGTGGCACGGGGTCGTGCCGAAAACTTGCTGGCATTGTATGGCACGGTGTGTGCCGAGTAGTGCCGATGAGTGCCAGTCACAAAAATATGTGTGCCGACATATAATGGCATGAAATATTTATTTTTTTTAGCAACAAATTTTTTTAATTATTTATTATGTATCTTTATCAAATCTTTTGAACTTTATTAAGAAAATTACTTTGAAATTTAAAGAAAAGAGGGTTTTCAGCTGTGCCATCGGCACGGAGGCTATATCTTGTCGTTATCTTGTTATCATAATATGGCGTGGTGGATACGGATTGTGCCGATGGATACTTAAATAATTGCTTTTAAGGGATTAAAAAATTGGTAAAAAGAACCACCAAGTCCTAATTTGGGAATGTGGTGCCTAAACACACCTGCCCTGATGCTTTCGAGCGCTTGAAAACCCGAAAGAGCTATGGAGTTTCCCTCCGATGCTAGAAAATAGCGGTGGGAACTGCCCCCAAAGAAGCATTGGCAGGATGCTTCTTTGGTTGTAGTTCACAAAGTGTTTTCGGGTATTTTTGTTCATTAAGGAGAGGTTTTAGTTGTAAATAAATCGAATATCTTGTTTTGGTTGTAGCTAAAAAAGATGTTGGCAGTTTCTCATATATTTGGCTCTATTTATTGCTTGGTCTTTGCACTTTAGATTTTCAAATCCGGTAGAAAAATAGTTCTAGGGTTTTGTGTGGATTTGCTTGTTACTTTTTTTTTGTGTATTGGCGACAAAGACACGATTTGCACATTTCATCTGTACATTTCTTGTGTATGGTAATGGCACACAGCGCGTAAGTGCTGACGCATGGGCATGGTGTGGCGTGCTAATGGTAGAGTGAAAGAAAAAGGTTTGTTAACATTTTTTGTGGGGCTCTTGGTACATTGTAGGTGGCATCACTTGTTGGATGCCCTTAAGGTGCATTGGACACATAGGGTGCCATTTGGCACACAACACACATGCTCGGCATGATAAGGGCTCATGTGATTTTTCTTTACAAATATTTTCCTTTAACTGGGATTATAATATCCTGCCTAGACCCTGTCGGCATGGTACGGCATATGTCGTGTTGAGGGTGCTATTTGGCACACAACACACATGCTCGGCATGATAAGGGCTCATGTGATTTTTCTTTACAAATATTTTCCTTTAGCAGGGATTATAATATCCTGCCTAGACCCTGTCGGCATGGTACGGCATATGTCGTGTTGAGTTGTGATGACAGAACAAGCAAAACTTGTTTGATGGTTTAGTCATTTTGTTAGAATATCCTCATGATTGTTTAGAAACACAATCAAGCAAGATGATGTAGGACTAACTTCTTCAAACTTGCACAATGAATCCCTTTAATTCGATTATCTTTATTTTAATTTGTAAAGGAGATAAGATACCTAAAAATTTCATGTAACTAAGGTAGTCATGGATAATTTCCGCCTCACCTGTTTTTCCTAGATTGGGTGTTGTAGATGCTGTCTCTGTTCCCTTGGATTTCATATATGATCAATGTAAAGTTAGATTGAATACTTGTAGAGAAGTTTTTGAAGAAAGTCAACAAGCCCATGCTCCCAATAAGAAGAATGTATCAATACAGAATCTGTGTTGATTCTACTTAAAACAGTTTATTATTATTATTATTATTTTTTTATAACCCAACACAGGATATATCAAGGGACCTCTTCACAGTCTATATCTCGTACTTAGAAAAAGATTTTAGTTTGTTCCCTGTGGAAGTGGTGCGTGATTCGCACAGATATACCTTTACAAACATCATTTTTACTTCCTGGCCTTTTGGACGGCTCGTTTGCCATCATTGGAGAATTTTTTCATGTTTAATTCTTCCAACTGACATTATCCAGAATTTTCTTTTTTGTGATATACTCATACTTCTGCAGAATATGGGTCATTAAAGTAACTTCTTAAAATTCTGACTGTATGGTGGTTGTTTCATGCAGGAAAATTCTGATGATATAGCAACCGAAAACAATTCCTCAACTGATGCTCATGATGTTAATCTTTTAACAAGAGGGAGGGCATGGGCAATCTCCCTCACTCTTAGAAGTAACTTGAGTGAAGAATTTTTAGGAGCATCCTTCTTTGGAACTTGCCTAGAAAACCCTCTTTATAGGTAGGCTATAACTTCGTTTACATATTTTCTGGTTACTTTGATCGTTCTATAGAAACTTATTTTATTCCTATTTTTATGTCTTTCTTAGTTTCTTTTCTACTTACTAGCCTACAAGAAATGTACACTCCTTGATAATGGTGATGGCTCGGCCCTTTCTTTTTGTCACTTAGTGTCTCCCAACGGTGCGCGGCGTATATCACAATGTACAACCTAGGTAATTTAAGTAGCTAGAAAATATGAATTGCTCTCACTTGTGATTCAAAGATACCATCTAGAGTTCAAATTATTCTTATCAAGTGAATTTGAAGATAAATTGCTTGGTAATAGTGAGAGTTTGACGGTAATATGTTGAGTAGATAGTCATTAGAGATTGTATCATAGTGATGTTGGATCATCATCTGTTAACTCTACTTTGAGCAACAGTAAATGCCTGCGTACTAGTTCTATAATACTTTGTTAGACTTGAAATATGCTCGTAACTATTCTTTTGTTTGATTCTAGTTATAAGAAATAAAGAAATTTGGAGTAAATCACAATAAAATCATTGTATTAACGAGACAGTAATTATTTGTTTGATAGGGTAGATCACTCTAGTTTAGAAGTTGTATTTCTAATATTTTCGCATGTTTCTTTGCTGCACTTTCTAAAAGCTCAGCTTTTTCCTTCTTTTTTTTGTGTATTATGAATACAAACGGACAAGAAATAGCACCTAATAAGTTTCTACGTGGTTTAGTTCCCAGGATTGCCATTACGATTGAGATTATATCATCATCGCACAAGAGCAGCACCACTCTTACTCTGTAGACTTGCCATTTGAAACACTAAATACTGAATACACAGTGAGATGATCACTGCTGTGGAAACTAGTTTCTCATTATCCTTTACCATGTATATTTGCAGGTCATCAGTTCATGGAAAGGGATTGAGCAGATTCTGGTCCCGTGTCGAAGGATACAAGGGACCCTTACTGATTTTGCTATCTGCGAATTCAGCAGATGCCAATGAGGGCGGCACTACCGCTCGAAGATGGGTGATTGGCGTACTAACCGAGCAGGGATTTGAAAACAGGGACACATTTTTCGGGAGCTCTGGATATCTTTATGCCGTCCACCCCTTATTCCGTGTACTTTCTCCGTCCGGTATGTTAACAGTAGAATAATTTTAACCTTTTCTCTTAATGCCTCGAAGTTAACTTAACGAAGATATTATTTTGAAGCAGGAAAGGAGCAGAACTTCATGTACTGTCACCTGCATCCGACTGTAAGAGTTTATGAACCAAATCCAAAGCCCTTTGGCTTGGGATTCGGTGGGACAATAGGGAACGAGAGGATTTTCTTAGATGAAGATTTTGCTAGAGTTACGATTCGCCACCATGCAGTTGACAAAACCTACCAGCATGGCTTTCTTATTCCCAATCAGGTCAGACTCACTCATTTGCAGAGTTCTTGCAAAAATCATTTTTTGGTTCTCGCTTTCTTCTCTAAACAATCGGCCTTTATGGTAGTTCATATGCGCTTTTACTCCTGACTTATCAACTTGCATATACCAGTTGTTAAAGAAGGTATTGAGTGGTGTTGAATATAAATACTAAATACACACTATTGGAGAATAACAGTTGTTTCCGATTCTTTAATATGATATCAAAGCTGGAGGTTCCTAAGTTCGAATTCCGTCGTGCTCCTAGTCTTATTTAATTTTCTCCTATTTAATTCAGGCCTAAGACGTCTTAGGCCTATCAATAAGTCTCAAATCCAGACGTAAAGGTGAGTGTTAAATATACATATTAAAACCATCGTTCTCTGGTAGTTTAAGCTTTTGAAAAATAACAGTTGTTTCACATAGTTTAATAAGTGGAAATTGAAATTATTGATGTCGTCGAGTAAATGTCATTGGTATTTATGCTGCCTATGCTTATTTGCAATGTGCGAACTTCCGATGAATAAATGCATGCCATGCATTAATTGCCTTCATGGAGTATATTATCCAGTGCAAAGAAGATCAAATGAGGTTCATGATAATACGGCGTTTATCAATTGCTTGTTGAATCTGCAATGTAGGGTTTCTTGCCTGTCGAAGCCTCAATAGTAGAGGTTGAAGTATGGGGTTTTGGCGGAGAAAGTGCGAAAGAGAAGCAGGATGTGTATAAGAAGAGAGAAATGCTCTTCTCGGAGCAGCGAAGAAAGGTTCAGATTTAAATTTGATTTTGATTTAAAGTGCCTCCTTGGCCTGGCTGAATAGAAGCTTCTAGCCTTCTAGAAACTAGATATTTGGCCGACAAACATAGAAGCTGTGCTGCGAAGCTAAAATGAGCTTCTAGCTTCAACAGGCAGAGCCTCGAAGTTGGTGCTTCTGCTTCTTTCGCATACGAATTAGCAGATATTTTAGTGAATATCCTTTGAACAATACTATTAGGGATGCAAACAGGGCGGACCTGGGGACGGGAGGGGTCCCCCACCTGCCATCCCCTTTTTTTGGCGGGTCGGGGGGCATCTGGGTGGGTTGAATTTTTATCTTATTTTTTACTTTTACTTATCACTCCATTCGGGACGGGTCGGAGTGAGAGTAAATTTTTGGTAGATTTTAGACGGGTTGGGCCCGATTCAGGATGGAGTATTTTTTTTCTTTAGTCTTGGCCCTCCGCCGGACGCCCCATTTGGGTCGGATTGGGACGAGAGCTCCACCAACCCGGATCCATTTGCATCCCTAAGTACTATCGCAAAAGCTTCAGCCAGGCCAATAATACCTTTTGAATATTTGCCTATGCGCAAGTGATACTAAGTGAAATTGCATGCATTGAATTCTTGTGGCAGATCGATATGAAAACTTTTGCTAGCTGGGAGGATTCCCCTGAGAAGATGATGATGGACATGGTGTCAGATCCAAACAGAGTTCCTCGAGAAGACCGCTGACCGGGAAAGAACTAAAATACTCGGCCACCATTTTGGCGTAAAATGAAGTTTAATGTATAGAATTTCCCACCATCAGATTTTTGGTGTCAGATTTTTGGTGTGTTTAAAGGTGTGTTGTATATTATGTTTGTTCAGTGAAAATGTATATGCAAGAACAGTAAGGAAAGGTGAATGAATCAAATCATAGCATTTCATATATTTAAACTGGGCTATCATTTTTTCCTTAGAATCATTTGTGTGCCTTTATTTTGTAAGTGCCACCACTACCATATGATTTGTTGGTATCATATTGAAGTTTATGTTTAGCTCACATTTTTTTTTTTAAAACACAAGTACATGAGAAAATGTGATCATCATCTCCTTTTATTATTATTATTATATTTTGAGAAAATATGATCATCATTACTAGTTTATGGTTATAAATTTTAGCACTTTAGTAGGATCAAAATTTATTTTGTCTAAAGTTATACAATTTATTCTTCTAAAATTCTACAATTCAGATTCTTAAGGTTTATGGTTCAGATTTATTCTAAGCTTAAATTATAAATTGTACAGTTAAAGATGTATAATGATCTTTATATTTTAATTATACTCTATACTCCAGATTTATTCCTTCTTGATTTATTCGATTTATACAATTAAAACTTTATGGTTTAAATTTATTCTGAGCATAAAATTTAAATCGTAGTGTAGTTACTCACACGATGCGGAAGATAAGGTAGATATTATCGAAATAATTTTTATAAAAATATAACAAGAGTCGGTTAAAAATGGTTCTTTTCATCATTGTTAACTAAAGGAGATGAAATACTGCAACAGAGAGCGAGAAGTAGAGATGCCAATGTGTACGGATACTTAAAATTTTATTCGAATTCGAATCTGAACAGAATAAATTTATCTCATGTTAAAGATTCGGATTTGGATTCGGATTTGGATACGGATATAAAAAATGAAAATCCGACGGATTTGGAATCGAATATGAATTTTGACTGTGTCCGATTCAATCCTGACCTGTATCCGAATTGATTTTATGTTATATAATATATGTATATATAAATATTTAATATTATATTTAAATTTATAATTTAAAATTTTAAATTTAATATAATATGTTTTGAAATGTTGTCAAGAGAAAAAGGAAAAAAAAAATGCCATGTGGCTAAAATTATTGGAGATAGATTCTTTATGTTTGGATTTATTTTATCATTCTTTTATTTCTGTTTACATTATTTTCGATGGTTTAGAATTTAAATAAATACATATAAGAGATAAATTAATATTCAATTTGTATATTGTTCACGTAACGAATTTCATATTGTTACCCAGAAGATAATATATACTTTAATATTTTCGCTTTTATATATATATATATATATATATATATATATATATATATATGATAAATATTAGATGGGTGAAGTAATATTTTGTTTAAACCAAATTCTAACAGAATTCTATCTACAAAAAAAAAATATATAATCACGCGCATAATGAATGTTATACAGGTGTCGATATATATATATATATATATAAATATTTCAACATTAGGATAACTATTAAATTTTCGTATAAGATAATTCTTATAATAGATATATATATATATATGTATATATATATAATTTTTCTAACTACCCAGTTAACTATAAATATTTCAATTATCTTAATTGTATATTTTTTTCATCTAAAGTTGAAAATCTAATAGTACTATAATAATAGTATAATTATATATTATTATTATTATTATTGCTTGAGGAGAGATGACGGAGACGGTGCAACTGCTGGTGGAGTGCACAAACCCAAGAAGGCAGGGATACGACAACTCATCGTGGGGGCCGGACTGCTTTCTGTACGTGTGGCTGGGGCCGATCGAGCCGGGGACAATTCTGTGCACTCGCTTGCCGACGACGGCCCAGCAGATCGGGCAATGGCGCACACTGTTCGTGCTGCCGATCGACCGCCAACTGGAGCACGCAACTCTTGAAGTGGAGCTGGTTCGCCACAACGTCGTGGCCGACGTCGGGACTTCGTCCCGCCGGCTGATCGTCGGCCAGGGCACCGTGACGGAGGTCGGAAGGCGCCTGGCGGAAGCGCCGACGGGCGTGGTCGAAGGAAGATTGGAGCTACGCCGCAGGATTGGTAATGAATGGATAAAAGGTTCAATACACGTTTCCATGTGGTTGGCGAATCTCCCTCCCACTTAATTAGGTCTTAAACTCTTTTAAGCTATAGTCATCAACATTTATTTTTTTTAGTTAAAGACGGAGATACAGTATATTCAAATTATAATTATTTATTTATAATTATTTAAAGTACAAATTAGATTTATTATCTGTTATTATTACCATTCATTATTATTTGATAATGATGTATAGTTAGATGTGAGATAATTAGATGAATAAGGCCGCCGTGTGTAATTAAATATTTTAAAATTTTGAGATATATAATCGGCATCAACGTGAATACCGCTTTCAATATATATATATATATATATATATATATATATATATATATATATATATATATATATATATATATATATATATACTTTTTTTTTTTTCAATTTTATTCATGTTTTTTTTTTATTTATTTAATAAAATAATATTATTCTAATATTTGACTAAACATCCCAAAGGTACATCGTGTATGATGCACACCCCAAGGGGTGTACATGTAGCATTTCTCCTATTTTATCTTTAAACTAATAGAATCTTGAAATTTATATTTTCAAAATCTATGAAGAATGCATTTTGACAATTAAATTTTTGTACATGTAGCATTTCTCCTGTTTTATCTTTAAACTAATAGAATCTTGAAATTTATATTTTCAAAATCTATGAAGAATGCATTTTGACAATTAAATTTTTAAACTTTGATAATTTAATAGACTTCTCTTTTCAATTGAACTTAAGTTATTAAGTATACAGTCGTTGTGTTGGTTGATATTTTTCAAATAATTTGTAAAGCTTCGATGCACCTAAAAATATAGATAGTGTACCAAAGAGATAACGAAAATTGAAATTATTTTTCAATTCACATTTTTAATTATCAAAATTGGAAAAAACAATTATTATTATTTT
>CM055071.1:39333184-39398184 GCA_029204045.2 Tillandsia leiboldiana | reverse complement strand
CTTATCTCTACGTGAGAAAGAGAATATCCTAAAGAGTCCTAATAATCTATAAATAGAACCCCTTTCCTCATACGTTGATATATATGATATACGATATACGATACACAAGAAGAAATAGAAAATTTCTTCTTCCTCATTCTCTCTCTACGTTCTCTCTGGGATTCCACCTTCGTTCCCGGGGTTTTGGAGCATGGACATAGAAGAGGACTCTGGTAGCCCTCTTCGCATCCGATCCGATCTGCAACTAGGAGATCGTGGAGAGTCAAGAATTACCAAGACAAGGACGATCCAAGAAGGCTAGTAAAACAAGCAACCTGATCCGGCTTTTGGTTCCTGAATACATTGGCTATCCAGTTTGTAAGTTTCCGCTGCCCTCTAATTCCAACAATTGGTATCGGAGCCAATTTGCTTGTTTTCGCCTGAGATCATGCCTGCGTTTGCTTGTTTTAAAAAAATTGTCTCGTTGATCTTTTTTTTTTTTTTTTTCGTAGATTAGTTCTACAAAATTTTATTTTTCGTTATTTCTATGTGAAATCGAATTAAAATATATAAATAAAAGATAAAAAAGAAAACTAAATTAGTTTTAGTTTTTTTAATTTTTTATATTGATCACGAAACACACTTTTTTTTTTATTATTTACATATGTTGTAAATATTTTTTTATTTGTTGTAATTTTTTTTTAATTATTTACATATGTTGTAAATACCTTTTTTTATACATAAAAAAAAAGCCACGTAGGGCGTGCCCGAAAGGCCACGGGCCCCGCTCGGCCCGGCCCGGAGCCCCGCAGGCGGGCGCCGGGCCCCAGCGCTTCGGGCGTAGGGCCTGGCCCGGCCGGCAGCGGGCCAGCGGGCTCGGGCCCCCCGCGCTGCGGGCGCAGGGCCTGGCCAGGCCGGCAGGGCGGGCCTGCGGGCTAGGGCCCTCCGCGCGCTGCAGGCGCAGGGGCCCAGCCCGCGGCACCCACGGGTGGGAAGGCTCGCCTTGCGCTGGGTGCGCTGGGCCTGGCCCGGCCTATAGCCCCGAGCGGGTGCGGGCCCCGTGCGCTGGGTGCGCTCGGCTCGGCTTGGCCCGCCTCCTCTGCGGGCAGGCGCCGGCCCATCGCGCTGGGTGCGCGGGGCTGGCCCGGCCTGAGTGGCGTCCTACATTTATTATTATTATTATTATTAGAAAATAAAGTTTTTTTATGCTCCTATGTGGTGCAATTTTTTATGTGATTTCTTTTATGCTCCTATGTGGTGTGAAGTTTTTTTTATTTACGTATGGAATTTAAAATATATATATATATATATGCATGTGTTGTATACCTTATATCTTGTGTGGATGTAAACTATAATGCTTTTGTGGCTTGTTATGAATCGTTATATGCTTTTTTTTTTTGTGCATATAAGTACTTGTGTTCTTTCGGTGTTTTTCCACAAAATTTAATTTTAGAAAAGCGGGTTCGGCGTGTGCAGCATTCCTTTAGAATATGATTCCCTTTGATGTACATATTTGTAGTGATGTAGTAGGTTTTATTTCTGCAAATGTGATGTAATAATTAAGGTCATGTAAGAGGAATGTGTTTTGCACACCATCGACGTATTTCAAATTAAATTTTGGCACAAGCACTTATTTTTTTATTTTATCTATGTGATATGAATTATCTTAAGATAAGTTCTTAAAAATATTTTTTAAAGATGTGTTCTTTTTAAAATGGATGAGTTCCAATTTTTTTTGAATAAGTTTCAAAATTAAATAAGAAAAATATTAATTTGATTGAAATTTCTTGAACCGACACTGGGTGATGATTATGAGCCTAGCAAAATTTTCGATCTCGTTGTGAAGGAGATATTTTTTCAATCTTGTTAATTTTTTAAAATATGTGCCTAATGTCCAAACCTGTTTTTGAATGTAGTGAAATGGTTTCCAAAAATATTATAGCTGACCTCACGTGGGGTGACAAGCTAAACGGAAAGAATTATGACATATGACACAGAAAAATGCAATACCTGCTTAATGAACAAGGAATTCTTGAAACTCTCTCTGTCAAAATGAACGTGCCTCTAGATAACTCTACTGCAGAACACTAGCATGAGCAGGATGTCTATGACAAATAGTTCAAGGAGGATCGTACGGCTAGGTATACTATGTTGTGTGCCATGCAGGATGACCTCATTGGACAGTTTGAGACATTTGAGACTGTCAAAGACATGTTGGAAAATCTGAAGATTGCTTTTGGGCAAACTTCAGTTACGAGGCTGCGTGCCCTAAATCTAAAGTTTCAGTAGTATATTAAGGACCTGAAGCACTCAATGGTTGAGCACCTTCGTGTGATGAGCACCATGATTCGGGACCTTAAGGCTGCTAGAAATGAGCTCAACGATGAGCAACAGGTTCTCGTGGTGATTCGTTCACTGCCGGACCCTGAATGGTCCCAGATGAAGCTCCTGATGATGCACAGTGAGGGCATTAAAACGTTTAATGATATATCATATCATCTTGAGCTTGAGGCAGAACGCTTGGATGCGAACCGTTCTGTCGCTCTTGTTGCACGCTCTGAGAAGCGCGGTGGGATTGCACCCAAGCGCAAAAAGCGTTACAACAATGGAGCGCAGAAAAGTAAAAATCAAATTCCTCATGGTGGAGTTGGAAAGCGCGGCAGAGGCAAGCGCGCTGGCAGCAGAGATGTTGGGAAGCTAAAATGCTATAACTGCAAGAAGAAAGGTCATTTCGCTCGGGATTGTTCTGAGCCGAAAAAGGTAGCCCTACCACTCTCACACTGTTTTGTTTGCTCTTATGCTTTAGTAACTAATTCTCTTCCTGATTGGATCGTGGATACAGGAGCAAACAAGCACGTAGTGCGTGATCGAGCAGGATTTGTAGATTACCATCGAGTACCGACTGGCACACAATTTGTCACCGTTGGGAATGGCTCAATAGAGGAAGTTATTGGAGTTGGTTCGTACCGACTCAAGTTGCGTGGTGGCCGCACCTTACTTCTTCAAGATGTGATATATGCACCCGGTATAAGAGGTAATCTATGCTCAGTTTTAGCTTTTGCTACATTTAGGCTATTCTATTCATTTTGACAGAGACCGCCTTGACATTTCCTTTCATGGTACTTTATTTGGATATGGTACATTAATAAATGGTTTCTTTAAGTTAGATTTTGAGGATGATTCGTTTACTTTTGCTTATTCTTCTTCTAATTTCTGTGATGAATCCGTTAAATGGCATGCCAGACTAGGCCATATAGGTCAAGAAAGAATGAACAGACTGGTTCGAGTAGGCCTTTTGGGGTCTCTCGCCAAAGTTGACCTATCTGTGTGCGAGCCTTGTCTGGCTGGGAAGGTATGTAGAAAGCCTTTTGGTAAGGCTACTCGTGCCTCTCATCCTTTGGAGCTGATCCACTCAGACATTTGTGGGCCAATGAATGTGAGGGCCCGGCATGGTGCGTGCTATTTTCTCACATTCATTGATGATTATTCCCGTTATGGCTATATGTATTTGCTTTCTCACCGTTCTGAAGCTTTAGATTGCTTCAAGCGCTTCGTAGCGGAGGCTGAGAATCAAATAGAAAGAAATGTAAAAGTGCTTCGCACTGATCGAGGACGTGAGTACTTGTCTGATCAGTTCAAGACTTATTGTGAGCAAAAGGGCATTATGAGACAGCTCGCTATTCCAGGTACTCCGCAACAAAATGGTGTTGCAGAGCGAAGGATCGTACTCTACTGGACATGGTTAGGTCTATGATTGTCACGCCCCGAGTGTAAACCAGAACCCGGGCTCGTCCACAGATCCGCCGTGCACACGAAATTTTTCGTGTACACGAAGCGTTGGTAATCTGCTCAGATATAAGAGAGATAATAAAATAGCATAAAACAGAGCTGAACTAAAAGAACTATAAGTAATCTCAGACTGGAAATAAGATACAAGCTGAAATAAAAGAACAATAAACTCCCAGCTCACCAAAAATATACAACCAGCTAGCTAAAGCCAGACCCAAAATAAAGTGCTACAGCCTGAGATACAAAGAGGGGGGTACAATAAAAGTCCAGCTACTCTCACGGTCGGGGTAGACGATCTAGCTAGTCCGCAATCCTCTTACCTTGATCCGCCACTGATGGCCCAGTAGCTCCCGCAGACGACTCTGCAAAACAAAGGGGAAAAGACAGAAAACAACTATGGGGGTGAGCACTACTAGATAAACCAATAGCCTCCCATAGTGGGTAAAACCTCAAACGCTGACGCACCCACTAGGACTATAAGAGGCAAAAAGGAAAGAACAGTAGTAAGCTATAAAGGCTGCTGAAAAAGGAAACTACCACTACTATGCCTCTAAATGCAGTGCCAAAAAGATAACTGTATGCATGCAACTATGAGGCTAACTGCCTAAAGGAACCCAATCAAAGGGCCAAAAAGCACTGGCACTGCCTGCTCTGTCATAACTCACAACTGTCCAACTGACAGGCACCCGTCACGGTCAAAAGCCTACTCCGGAGTGGCACTCGAGGGGAGCGACCCACACGAGTAAAGTAACCCTGTCATCAATATCTCACAATAGCAGGACTGGATCATGACTATGATCAACGTGGGAAACTCCATCCACTAATGCAACCTCGATCTCCAATCTGATGTGATGATAAACATCCGGTCAACCACCCAAAATCCGCGGTCGCCGCCAGACCCATATATCCCGATCTGATAAAATAAAAATATCTGGTCGACCGCCTAACGTCCGCGGTTGCCACCATGCCCCACAACCCACCAACGAGCCTAAACTGTCCCAGACTCAAGATCCCAACTACACTATCCCAAAACTCTGCTCAACTCGAGCAACATGCATAAGTATAACCACGAGAATAACTACACATGGTTTCTCCTAAGTCAAGTCCCAATAAGATAGTGTAGCAATAAATAGTGACCTAACTAGATGTCCATACAAGCATGCATTTGTCTCCTTTTAAAACTGTAGAAAAGTGTCCGATATTTATTTTAAAGGATTGATCTTAATATACCAACATGATAAGTCAATTGCATGCAAGGTTAGGATAAGGCATTTGTCCAACTGTATTGTCCCAAGTTTAATACATAAAGGCTATCAATTAATTTGTGGGGTCAATACACTAGGTTCTCACATTAAATATTAGATTGTCACATTTAAATTGGGGAAACTCTAATAATCCTAGTAAGCATTTCAACAGTGAGGGAAACACAACCACCTACCTCGAAAAGCGCGCACCACACTCAAAGGAACTCCTCGCTGCCCGCTGTCCTCCAAGATTGTTATCCACCGAAAACTGCGTCCCGCTGCCCAGAACAACACACAAGTCGTAAATATACAATTCCCAAAAACACAGCTTTTGCTGTTTTTCCAAACAGCACGAAAAATGAGGCATTTCACCTCTATCCCGAGCCCCAAAAATCCCAGAAAAATCACGGTTACGTTCCTCGCGAAGAGTAGGCCCAAAACGACTATCTATACTTCCCGATCCGACGCTCGTAGGCCGAGATAAAAATCAAACAAGTAGGCGCTGTCCAGAAAATACACAGCAAAAAGGGGGGTCAAAAACACCTCGGGAACCATGCCAAAAATTCGGAATCCACAAAAATCACCAACACGGAAAATGAAGCCCTACCTCTCAAGAACACACCGGCGTAGAAATCGTCGAAAACGGCCTCCTGTACTGCGCAGAGGGCTTCTCGGACTGAAAAGTGACGAAAACGGGCCGAAAAAGGGGAACGTCGAGGCGCGCTGTAACACCCGGATCGCCGCTGTTGAGCCTCCAAAAATCCTGGAAATCCGTCACGGGGTCAAGGACATCAAGAGGATCAAGTTTGCTATAGGGCTTTCTCTCCAAATCCTTTTATAAAACTCGAAAACCCCAAAAGAAGGAGAGAAAGGAGAGTTATATAGGTCCATGAAACAATTCACATAATGACGACTGTGTCTGCGGTTTCGGGCGCCCGAATCTTTCGGGCCCCCAAATCTTTCGGGCCCCCGAAACCAGGCCCAAGGCCCAGTACTGTGCGCGCCCGGATTCACCCGGGCGCGACACCTGTCCCCGAACAGGCAACAGCGGCGCCCAGCGAACCGGGCACCGCCGCGTGGCGCCAGGGGTGGGTGGCGCCCGCCAATCACAGGGCGCCACGTGGCGCCCTTTGATCGGGCGCCCCACCTGCGCTACCTGCTCCACGGTACGGCGCTATCTGCCCCACCTGCCCAGTACACTGCATGGACCGCGCGCACCTGGACCCGCCAACCCGGGGCCGCCACGTGGCGCGCCCCGGTCCACCGTGCACCGCGCCTCCCCCCGCGCCTGCCCGGCCTACCCGCGCACGCCCCCGAGCGCCGCGCGCATAGCACCGGGCCAACCGCGCGCTGCCACGTGGCCCGCCGGTCCACCGTGCGCCAGCGGCCCACCTCCATGGACCGGGAGGCGTGCGCCGGCCCAATGGGCGCCCGCCACGTGTCCCAGGCCGGTCCACGGCTTTCCCCGTGCACCATTTTGCACAGAAAACTTCCGGGTGTCCGTTTTTGGGCATCCAGACTTAGAAAAATACAAATAAATAGCTGTTTTCAAGCGTTTTTCTGCGCTGAATCCAAATACGGCCTCCGATCAGCCTAAAACCACTTCTAAAATTTGACAAAAGCAGCCGAAGGTCAGGCTTGATCCCAAACCCTCATTGAGTCCAATCAACGCATCCCTTTGACATGTTGGGGCCCAACATACCAATAATAGGTGATCCTCACCCCGAAACATGGGAGAAAAGCAACAGAGGATTCTGGGACACTACAATGATGGCGCATGCTCATCTTCCTATAAGTTTTTGGGGAGATGCTTTTTTGACTGCTGCCTATATTCTTAATCGAGTCCCTAGTAAATCAGTGCCTTCTACTCCATATGAGTTGTGGAGTGGTAGAAAGCCAAGTTTACACTACTTACGCCCTTGGGGTTCAGCTGTATATGTTCACAACCCCTCACATAGATTCGAAAAACTCGGCCCTAAAGCAAGCAAGCATGTGTTCATCAGATACCCAGAAAATTCGAAAGGCTATGTGATGTATGGTGAACACCCAGATGGTGGGATAACCGAGATTGAGTCTCGTAATGAGGAATTCCTAGAGAAGGAATTTTCAAGCATGGGTGAAATGCGAAATGACGTCGGATTGTATGAGTTACAAGACGATTCTATCCCATCTTCTGGTGAGGGTGATCGATCACTTCCCAAAGTCGCTGAAGGAAGTGGTAGCGATCCTCCGGCTAGTGGGAGTGCTTCTATGAGTGGGAGCATACCCTTGGAAGTCGAGAGTTTAGGCCTTCAACTGTGTAGAAGTGAACGTGGAAACATTCCCCGTCGACGTTTTGAGATTGAAGGGAATATTTTCATGTGCACTCCGCTCGATGATGATGAGCCTGCTTCTTATATAAAAGCGCTACAATCACCAGCTTGTAATGAGTGGATGGCTGCTATGAGAGATGAGATGGATTCCATGAGCAAGAACCAAGTATGGGAGTTGGTTGACCTTCCACCTGAGCGCAAGACTATTGGAAATAAATGGGTTTTAAAAATTAAGCGCAAGGTGGATGGATCAATCGATAAATATAAGGCTCGGCTCGTGGCTAAGGGCTACAATCAAAGGCAGGGGATAGATTACAATGAGACATTTGCTCCCGTTGTGAGATTTGCCTCCATACGTGTGATTTTAGCCTTAGTGGCTCATCTAGATTTGGAATTGTTCCAAATGGATGTCAAGACAGCTTTCCTCAATGGAGGATTAGCGGAGGAGATCTACATGGATCAACCTGAGGGTTTTGTACTCGAAGGTCAAGAAGACAAAGTATGTCGTCTTAAAAGGTCCATTTATGGTCTCAAACAGTCATCGAGACAGTGGTATTTTAGGTTTCATGAAGCCATCATCTCTATCGGTATGTCCATGATAGAGGAAGACCACTGTGTATATGTCAAGAAGTCAGAGAAGGGAATTTTGTTTCTCTCTCTATACGTCGACGACATACTATTGGCTGGGAATGACATCGAGTTGATCAATACCACTAAGGAGTGGTTGTCTTTCAATTTTGAGATGAAAGATATGGGTGAGGCGAGCTATGTGCTCGATGTGAAAGTCATCAGAGATCGCTCTAGGAGACTTCTTGGCCTGTCTCAAGAATCCTATATTAAAAAGGTTCTAGAGCGGTTTAGGATGCATCATAGTAAACCCGTTGATACTCCAGTGGAAAAGAATTACACTTTGAGTCTTGATCAGTGCCCTAAAACGGATAAAGAAAAAGAGCAAATGAGTAGGGTCCCTTATGCGAGTGCGATTGGCAGCTTGATGTACGCTATGATATGTACTCGACCTGACATATGCTTCGCTGTTTGTTTGGTAAGTCGTTACCAGAGCAACCCAGGACCTGCTCATTGGCAAGCGGTCAAGAGGATCCTTCGATACTTAAAGGGAACCAGTGATCTCGTTCTATGCTTTCAAGCTGGGGACTTGAGATTGAAAGGATATAGTGATGCTGATTGGGGCGGTGATAGAGATGGGCGCAGATCCACTTCAGGCTATGTGTTTATGCTTGGAGGTGGGGCAATTTCCTGGTGCAGTAAAAAGCAGAGTTGCATTGCCTTGTCTACCATGGAGGCGAAGTATGTTGCTTGTTCAGCAGCCGTTCAGGAGGCTGTTTGGCTGAGGAGATTTCTCCAGCACCTCGACATTGTGACTCGAGCTGATGAGCCTGTTGAGATGGTCTCTGATAGCATGGCTGCTTTGGAGTATGTGAAGGACCCCAAGTATCATGGCAGGACCAAGCACATTGACATCCGTTTTCACTACATTCGAGAGATGATTAGGCTAGGCGAGGTCACTCTTAGACATATCTCCACCACTAGGATGGTGGCTGATCCTTTGACCAAGCCAATAGCTAGGGATATGTTCCTGACCCACGTTAGGAGTTTGGGTCTTCGCAGGTTATGATGTATGGACATTATTGAGACTTTTGTATCTTACGTTTTTCTTAATGAAAATATATTTTTCTTTTATGTATGATTGCGTAATTGATACTAGTAGGCACATATTAGCATTAGTCACCAGGCTCAGGTCAGCCCACTCACACGGGTGATCGCCCTGGCATCTAAGTGGTGAGTAGGATGAGACTAAATAATCATATTAAACTTTAGTAGTTGTAATATGATTGCTTTGTTCATACACGTTATGAATAAAGTGTTGATACGATTTGAAAGTCGCCTTAATTAGTTTAAGATGAGACTCTTAGGAGTTGGATATGAGATTTTTTTTGTGAAATTCCATATCGAGCCTGTATAGCAGCCGAACCTAAATACTTTGGTTAGAGAGATGACCTGAGTTGTGTAGTGGTTAGATGCCTTAGTGGTGCCTAGACCAAGGTTCGCATGGCGTTTTAGAGCGTGACACGACCCATTGGGTGGGTGCTCCGCCATGGCATACATATCATACTGTATGTGATTGTCGACCAGTTAGTAGAGTGACATATATTCTTCCCTCTATGTCACTGTGTGAGCACTAACCCCCTTTTTTTTATGCCCTCGACTTAGAATTACATTATGAAGTAGAGGTCCAAAGTAACTAACTTAGCGTGTATCTCAGGGTCATGAGAAAATACGATCTCGCGGAGCATGTCTAGTAAAGTGCTTGGACCGATACAGATTAATGTGAGGGGCTGAGGAAGATGTTTCGATAGCACACCATGAAAGTCTTGTGACTCATTGCCCGGGCGGTTATCTCGGTTGTGTTACTTGAGATAATCATGAGTACAAGAGATGTTGTTGGGTCAAGCCCTGTGATTACAGGAGCGGGATTTGTGATACTTGATCCGGTGTGTGTTGAAACGTCTGGGGCATACACGTTTTTAGTCAGTGATGTGCCATGTTAGTTGGGTGGTGACTTAATATGGCACTCCTGCATCCTGATTTTTTTTCATCTGGTCGCACGCTCCATTACCCGTATGAAGAGTAGAATGTATATGAGAGAAAATTGGTAAATGTGGCCAAGTAGGAGATTGTTGCCATGTGGTGTGTCCACATTGGCCGGTTCTAATTTGACTCAATCCATATGAGATGTGGATTATGATTTATCCTTTTGTGTTAAGGATAAGATCATGATTTATCCTTATATGTTAAGGATAAGGATATGATTTATCCTTATGTGTTAAAGATAAGGATATGTTTCTTATTGGTTAATAAACATATCTTAACCCATATCCTAACCGATATTCTCTTATCTCTACGTGAGAAAGAGAATATCCTAAAGAGTCCTAATAATCTATAAATAGAACCCCTTTCCTCATACGTTGATATATACGATATACGATATACAAGAAGAAATAGAGATTTTCTTCTTCCTCATTCTCTCTCTACGTTCTCTCTGGGATTCCACCTTCGTTCCCGGGGTTTTGGAGCGTGGACATAGAAGAGAACTCTGGTAGCCCTCTTCGTATCCGATCCGATCTGCAACCAGGAGATCGTGGAGAGTCAAGAATTACCAAGACAAGGTTACCAAGACAAGGACGATCCAAGAAGGCTAGTAAAACAAGCAACCCGATCCGGCTTTTGGTTCCTGGATACGTTGGCTATCCAGTTTGTAAGTTTCCGCTGCCCTCTAATTCCAACAATTTTCTTTATATTTTTTTTCGCAGCCGGTCTCGCCGAAAGCGTTCTCCTACTCCGTCGTTCTTAAATCTTACGATATCTTCATCGTAGTCGCCATCCACGGTCATGTTCTCCGTCCTAAATTTACTTTCGCGATTTATATCAGATCTGAGTTGGCATCGGCAGAGATGTTACCGAGAAGGATATTACCGAGAAGGAAGAGAAAGCGGGGAGGAGAAAGAGAAGAAGAGAAAGCGGGAAGGAGAAAGAGAGAAAGAAATAAAAAACCGATAATGGAAAGAAATGAAGAGAAAACGGGTCGACAGAGATGCTACCGAGAAGGAAGAGGGAGAAAAAGAGAAAGAAACAAGAAACCAAAAAGAGAGAGAAAAAGAAGAGAAAGCGAAAAGGAGAAAGAGAGAATGAAACAAGAAAAAACGGGAAGGAGAAAGAGAGAAAGAAACAAGAAATAAAGATGGGAAAGATGAACTTCGATCGAAAAAAAAAAATGGGAGAAAAAAAAAATATTTTGATCAGTTTTTTAAAAATTCAAATCAAATCGGCAAAATTTAAACTAATAATTTATTTTTATAAAAATATAAAATTAATGAATATTTTATGTAGATTGACTATCTATTTTTAGGTTCAATGGAACAAACGCGGACTTTAAATATGGCAATTTTTTTTTTTGTGGGGGTAGAATTTTTGTTCCATTGCAGGACTTGTGTCATTGCTATGACATTGCTGGCACATTGCACCAACCAGCTCACATTCTTCTGCAACCATTTTCATTTTTTGTTTTGACTTTTCTTTTTCCTTTTTTATTTTTCCATATATATATATATATATATATATATATATATATATATATATATATATATATATATATATATATATATATATATATATATATACACATTCTTCTGCAACCATTTTCATTTTTTGTTTTGACTTTTCTTTTTCCTTTTTTATTTTTCCATATATATATATATATATATATATATATATATATATATCAAAGCATTCATGAACTCTACCATTTCTGTAAGCAGGCTTCCTAACTTTCAAATTTAGTAACTCAACCTTCTGAATTTTAATTGCTTGCTTTATATATAATTTTGAAAAATTTTAAAAAGCTATGATTGATTTTTTCTATTTATGATAACTATAAGACATATTGATCTTTAATTTTTTTACATTTATTCATTAGAATAAAGGTTAGAATAAAGGGAACAAAATTTTGTAGGATTATGAAAATCAAAACAACTCTCTAGTAGTGAACTGTAATTTTTTAAATTTATTATAATTTTTGGCTTAATTTTTAAGATTATTATAATAAAATTCTGCAATATAATTTAGTAGGCTAAATAGTAATGTGGAATTGATATACTAATAAATATAATACATAAATTATTCTCATGTGATTAATTATAATACTGCTATATCACTTAGATAGCAGCAACATATTATTATTTATTAATTAATTAATTATACCATACAATTTAACTGGGCTCAAGAATATAATAAATTAACAGAAATACCACACTCATATAATTAATTCTTTAAATCAAAATAAATTATATAAAATTAATCTTTTCATAGTCAAAACGAAATAGTCTCTAATTTGAGAACTGATTATATTACTTGTATATTCCAGAAAAATATATATATTATTGGAATAGGGTGAAAATATGACAAGCAAAAGAGTCACTATTTTTTACCAAACTAATTTTTTAAAAGTTTTTTTTTTAAAAAAAATGATCTTTCAAAAATTTTATTTTTCAAAATGAACCTATCAAATTTTAAATTACAAAAATAACTCTATAGGTGTCACGTGTGTGCCACACGGAAGTGTTGGGATGTTTGGGGTGTTATGTTGAACACGGTAAATAATTTACCTTGTTTGAACACGGTGAATCATTCACCGTGTTCAACTTATTCCACATCCTCCTCACCTGCTAATTTGGCGCACGTGTGGCGCACAGATAGTATTCATAGGACCAATTTTGTAATTTAAAATTTTATAAAATAATTTTAAAAAATAAAAATTTTGAATGATCATTTTCAATTTTTTTTTAAAAATTAAAATTAATTATGTAAAAATTATTTTTTCAATAATAGGCCAAACTAATTCAGCTTTTTGCAAAAGTTTTTTTTGAGTTAAAGGGTGTTGGCATTTTTTTTTTTCTTTTTTTTTTTTTGGGGTCGATACAACCGTTACACCGAGCACTACCTTTGTAAATTAAATAAATACCAAAATTTCAGATCTAAAAAAAATAAAAGAACCAAAAGCAAAAGCCCACGTTTCATCTCCCCCTCTCTTCCCCGTCTCTTCCTCCTCCTCCATATTTCTAAACATATTAGATCGGAAGCGACGAGAATGGCGGATCAGAAGGAGCGGGATCAGCAGCACGACGAAGAGAAGATGCCGAACGGCGGCACGACGGCGGCGGCGGAGGAGGAGGATTGTACCCGGCAGACTGGCATCATCCCTCCTGCGGTGCCCGGCGGCGATCGGCGGAAGGTGGCGCTGATCAGCGGCATAACGGGGCAGGACGGGTCGTACCTGACGGAATTCCTTCTGGGAAAAGGGTACGAGGTGCACGGGCTGATCCGGCGGTCGTCCAACTTCAACACGGCCCGGCTGGACCACCTCTACGTCGACCCGCACAACTCGCACAAGGCCCGGATGAAGCTCCACTACGCCGACCTCTCCGACGCCTCCTCGCTCCGCCGCTGGGTCGACTCGCTCCTCCCCGACGAGGTCTACAACCTCGCCGCCCAGTCGCACGTCGCCGTCTCCTTCGAGATCCCCGACTACACGGCCGACGTCGTGGCCACCGGCGCCCTCCGCCTCCTGGAGGCCGTCCGCATTGCCAATTCCGCCCCCTCTCGGAAGTCGGCCATCAAGTACTACCAGGCGGGGTCGTCGGAGATGTTCGGGTCGACGCCCCCCCCGCAGAGCGAGTCGACCCCTTTCCACCCGCGCTCGCCCTACGCCGCCGCCAAGGTCGCCGCGCACTGGTACACGGTGAACTACCGCGAGGCCTACGGGCTCTTCGCCTGCAACGGGATCCTCTTCAACCACGAGAGCCCCCGCCGTGGGGAGAACTTCGTCACCCGCAAGATCACCCGCGCCGTCGGCCGCATCCGCCTCGGCCTGCAGACCAAGCTCTTCCTCGGCAACCTCTCGGCCGCCCGCGACTGGGGCTTCGCCGGTGACTACGTCGAGGCCATGTGGCTCATGCTGCAGCAGGATCACCCCTCGGACTACGTCGTCGCCACCGAGGACTCCCACACCGTCGAGGAGTTCCTCCTCGCCGCCTTCGGCCACGTCGGCCTCGACTGGAAGGACCACGTCGTCATCGACAGCCGCTACTTCCGCCCCGCCGAGGTCGACAGCCTCCGCGGCGATTCCTCCAAGGCCCGCCGACTCCTCGCCTGGAAGCCCCGCGTCGGCTTCCTCGAGCTGGTCCGGATGATGGTCGACCACGACGTCGAGCTCGCCAAGAAGGAGAAGGTGCTCGTCGACGCCGGCTACATCGACGCCCAGCAACAGCCCTAAGGTCTTCCTTCTTTCCTTCCTTCCTAATAATAAGCAGCTAATCAGCATTTTGATTTATTTATCAATATATCTTTTCTTACCATCTGGTTAGAATTAGGATGAATGTTTTGTTTTGGATCTAAGTTAGAGTCATTTTTGTTACAAGTATCACCGTCGTCTTCGTCGTTGAAGAGCTGTGAAAGATTTGATTTGAATTCTATTATTATTCTTTTATTTCTGACATGGTCGAATTTGCTATCGCGTGTGCTCTGTAATTGATTCCAGAAGCAATTTTCGTCGATTTCCTCACTCTGAGATCATAGGTTGCATTGCCTTTTTCGGTTCAAGTTCTTGGAGTGTGATTCGAATTAAAGTATATTTTTTTTCTTTTCTGTACCGCTTCCTGGTTGTGTGGATCTGAATGTTGGGGGTGCCGAGAAAGAACGCCGCCATAGTAAAATGTGTGTGATGGGAATATGAATGTTACAGTATTTATGAACAAGAGGTCTCTCATTCAGGATCAACTTATTTTGATATCGCTGCTACTTTGATATTAATTTACTGTCAAATTTTTTTTCTTTTTTTTGACGCTTCTGACTTGTAAACATGTTTGGCATCACTATTTTTTTTTGTCAAATTTGAACTATTTTTTTTAGAAAAAAAAACACAAATTTGATCACTTAGACGGAACTAAATTTGCTTTTCAGAGTTCTCATCTTTTTCCTTGTAATCTTAGATGCGTAGGATGCTTCTACTTCGAAAGCAGTTGCAAAAGTTGTGTCCTTCTCACCATGTGGGTATAGCTTCTTAATTTAGTCCATGATGTACTGTGGCCGCTTGTTTACTGTTTTCTATCCCTTGATTCTCTCTGCTTTATTAATTTCTCATCTATATTGGTTGTTGGGTATGAGAAAGGATTGATTTGTTTACTCTAGTTGTTTAATGCATGTAATTAATAGCTAGAGTAGTCGGTGAAAATTTATGCGAATTGCGCAATTTCTATACTCTACAGAATACGGTGACGAAGCTATATGTAGACTGAGGGGGGCCATGGTCCCCCTCAACTTTTAAAATATTCACTTTAGATCCTTATATTGTTATTGACTTAAAAAATAAATAGTTATAGCTAAATAAATATTATAATAATGGCTTATATATAAAGTATTTTAGTGTGTATTACTAGAATTTTTTTTTAAAAAAAATTATATGCACTTGATACACCATACATTATACTCTATGACATTCATAATGCTTGTATATTAAATATATAAGAAGTTATAAATTTAAGTATATATTATTTAAGTATCTAATAGTCCTAAAAAAAAATATTATAGACTATAAAATATAGATGTCTAATAATTATAATTGTTGATATACATGTACTTTGAATGGCATCATGTATACTTAACAAATTAAATTTTAAATTTTTATAATTGTATAGCTTTTGGCCCCTCCAGGACTTAAATTCTGACTTTGTCCTTGACAGAATACATGTCTCTTATTTGACTATTTGAGATGGTAGGTTTGTAGTATTTATATCGAGCGTATGCTTGAAGAATTTCTGATAATTTGGAAAGGGATACCAGTAACATCTGCACACTGTTGAAAGATAAGGTGAAATATTATAGGAGGCCTTGGATAATTTTTTGAGATAAAATGTCTACTTGGCAAAAAGAAAGATGGTGGGAGATTGCTTGAAAGTGAGGAATGTGGAAAAAATTTGTAGAAACCTGAGTAGTTATCTCATATGCAAAATTAATTAGGACTCTGACGACATGGTTTGAAGGAGAAATATTTACCTTGATTGTGGGGTGTTGGAAATCCTGGGATAATAAATACATTAAGGGAAGCGATACACTATCGTCGACTCTTTGCAGAAAAAAAGAGACCAGCTTATAGGTTATAGAATTAAGTTTGGCATTATAGTTTAAATCATTTTCTTAGTTCTTATTTTGCTAATTTGGATCGCCAATTGTGCCTTAAATTTATTTATTTATTTTTTTTTCCTTTTTTTTGTTTAAGTATTTCCTGTGAGGGATCTTAGTCAACAGTGATTTGTTATGGTCCTTTTAGCGATAGCTCATACTACCGTATTTGAAATGGGTTATGCCGGGATTGCTGAAGATTTGCTGCTGCAACAGAGTTGTTAAATTGCGCTATCTCTCGCTTCATTTATTCCCTACTTATTTCTGTGATCATTGAACTTATCCTTTCATGCAATAGTAAGAGTTTATTAAAATCTTGATCAAATTCAATCGCTTGGTTTTGCATGCTTGATTTGGGCACCAAACACTATCTATGATTTGTTTCTTGGTATTAATTATACATGTTGAATGTTGCGGCAGTAGGTTCGTCTCAGAGCTAACAATAGTTGCTGCTTGTTGCTGATCTTTGATCTGTTTTTGTATCCTGGTAGTTTCATTTCGTCGTCTTAGGATGATTGGAGCTAACAGCGACATTGGCGCATCTGTCACTTTTGTTATGCATTGTCTCTCTTCATTTTCTTCTTCTTCTTCTTCTTCTTCTTGATCAAAGGCATTCATTGTGGTCCCTTCTCCCTTTCTTTTTCTGACAATCCTTGCATTGAGAAAACTTGATGAATGAGAGCATTCTTGACGCGGTAGTGTGCAGGAAAGCTGCTCTTTCATTGCAGAAGGTTCTGAATTTCGCCTGTCGTCAAGTTATCGAACAACTATAACTTGGTTCGACAGCGTGAAAGAACGGCGGAGTGATCAAGTTTGATGCATCTGCTCTCTTTCGTATAGAAATTATTCTGTTTATACCACCATCCTCTCCTGAATATACATTCATTCTATTTGCATGCATGTAAGCTCCATTATTTAACAGCCAAAAAGAACTGTGAGAGGCAGCACTTACCATCATTGAGAGACTGTCTGGTAGATTACTCCATTTTTGGAGTCAGACTGCCGGCCACAGAGAAGCACACAGTTGGAATGTATCTAATTATATTTGAGAAAAAAAAAGGGGTTGAATAGACCAGAACCACCTGAGCTTTCACATGTTTACATGTAGCAAGATAAACTTGAAAAATTTAATAATTTTAATTTTAATTTTTAAACTTTTGCAATTAATTACTGAAGTCCATATTTCATCAATAAAGTGACTAACATCTGATGATTTGAGTCTTCTTAATGGCAAAAAATTATTTTTGGTAGCAAAATTGATGGTAGTTATCTCATTTAATTTTCAACAATAAAGTACCCATTTCTTTTTCTTTTTTTTTTCTTTTTTTTTTTTTTAACTGTGAAGCTGAATTTTGAAATAAAAAAGGTCTTGTACTTTTAGGGTTCATCTTTTAATATTCCTTAACCTTAGACAATGCTATTTTAAATTGATGGAAAATGGATCTAGATTGTTAATTGTAAGAATTTGAAAGTTTGGATGGTAAATGTTAAATTTTCAAACTTCAAACTGGCTACATAGAAATTGACAAAAGTTTAGATTGTTGTGCATTTAACCTGTTCACAGGTCTTGGAAATTCTTTGGACCGCAAACTCACCTTGCCTTGTTAACCGAGGTATTGTTTGAAATTGCAGAAAGATTACGTTATATATAATGAGAAAAAGTACCGGCTTCGTTTGAAAGATTACATGCGATATTTTTCGTACGTAATGTCATATTTCGTATATTTTAATAAGTCTGTAATTTTTCATAAATTCTGTGAAGTTCGATAATTTTTATAATCAGCGTAAAAAATCTTTAAACTATCGTAACTTTTCGCTTGAATATTCGATTTCAGCGTGCAATCCTAATTAGAAAAAGCACTTTTTCGAGATCTACATCTTAAATTGTGCAGTCGTTTTTGCCAAGTTTGGGATCCAAATTCAGTTCTTTTGGCTTCTGTTTTTGCAGTTTTAGATTATTTTCAAAAAGTTTTGAACTTTTTCTACTTTGAGTGTCATTACTATTCAGTTATTTATGATGGAATTAGATTTAGAAATATATTAAAATTTATTATCTTAGTATTTAAGTATCGACCCTGTATATATAGATGTAGCATACGGTTAATCTAATTAGTTTTAGTTTTCAAAGTTGATCAATAAAATATTTCACTTGTTGAAGAATTAGGTTTTTTATGTATTTTTTTTTTTTTTTTTTCATCTTCGTTCTTCTTTCCTTGCAACGTGGCTTAAATCTGTGCATATAATTTTATTAGAGACAGCTATAGTCAATTTTGTCACCCACAAAAGACAACAATTCATTACTATCATTAAGGCTGCGTTTGGTTCTAAAATAAGAAAAATTTAGTTATACCGGGAATAGGTATAAGTTATGGTATTAGCAGGAACTAGTGTAAATTTCTGTTTGGTTGGGTTTAAGAGTTATACCGGGTATAAAGAAAATTGTGTTTGGTAAGTTAAAGAGGAATAAGAAGAATAAAGAGAACTAAAATTTTAATTTATGATTAAAATGTTACTGATATGATTTTAAATATTTAATTTAAAATATTTATTAAAAAAATTATTAAAATTTATATTTTACTTATATATAAAAAAAATTATTAAAAAAATTTATCATATAATTTATTAAAATTATATGATAAATTTATTAAAAATTAAAGTTAAAAATTTTAAAAGCTATAAAATTTAAAATTTAAAATTTAAAAATTTATAAATATTAAAAATTTAAATTTTAATTGTCTTAAATAATTAGTTAATTATCTAAATACTTAAATAATTAGTTAATAAAATAATTAAATTAATTAAAATATTAGATTAATTAAAGAGTTAAAACAATAATTAAAATTATATTAATTTAATTAAGTTTATTCTCAAATGGGAACAAGTTTTGTTCCAGAAAAAGGCTGGAATAGTAATTTCAGTCTTATACCAGCTTATTCCAAAAAGACGAGAACAACTATTTCCATCCCTACTTAATTACGTTTGGGTATAACTAGGGGGATAAGCCCTTATCCCTCTCTAGTTCTCGTTACCAAACGATGCCTAATAACTGTTTTAAGGAGCAGAACAATTGATGCACAATAAATTTATTCAGATCCGTATACTTCAAATGGGATTTACACTCTGTTTATCTTAGGACAATTTTTTTTATTCGTCATTTCGAAATGATGAGTAAAATTTATTCCTTTAAGATGAATGAGATGTAAGATGTACACCTCATTTAAAATGTAAAAAAAATATATATTTTTTAAAAATGTCTCGTGTCTTTTTCATCAATCTTTATAGGATTAACGAAAAAGTTAATAGAAATGTAAAAAATGATAAAAGAAAGAACAAAATACTCAAGTAATATCATTAAAATCATGAGTTCTAAAGTAGAAAACTGGTAAACTATAGGAGCGTATCTGAACTTTTTTGTTAAAATTAGCTTGTGTCTCTAATGTAACTAAGAACTAGTTAAGAATCTGTACTTTGCAGTGGATAAATCACATCTCAATTATTGCTTTCGAAATTAGAATATATAAAATATGACATAATGAACATGAAAGTGAAAAAGAAATGACCTTTTATTCAAGTAGTAAATACAAATAAATTCTGGATTCAATTCTACAGAATTATTAGTAAAAGAGTAATAACATAAAAGAGACAAAAAGATAATACAAAAATACTAAAAATAAAAAGAATAACCAAGTAAATATATCTTTTTTAAAATAATCATATTTGACATGTAAACTCTATTTGCATAAAGGAGGTATGATAAGGTTAGTGATACCAAAGTAAACAACTCTCTCCATCTCATGGCCAATATTACAATTCGTTCCCTTCATCACCTTCTAATTCTTCTTGTATAAAGAGAAGAGAATTTCGTTCAAAATTTTCAATTCTAATCAAGAGTGATTGTAGTTATGTATCACGGACACTTCTATAAGTCTCGCATGTTCATATCAGACACGTTTCTGATGTGGACACTTTTTGAATGCGTGTTCAATACCGAACCATAGTGCATACAATTAAAAATATATATATGAATATATATATATATATATATATATATATATATATATATTATTTATTTATTTATACATATATAATATGAGATGATAAATATTTTAGCCTTTTGATTAGTATATATAAATTTTTTTTAAACAATATAAATAAATTATGTATGGTGGAGGATTTTTTTCTTAGAATATATGAATTATCAATGAAAAATTTAATAAACTTTGATTCGTATGAGAAATATAACAATATTTTATCAAAATTTATATTTTATATATAATAAACATATATTATTATATTAATAATATTATATTTTATTATCTATATTCATGTCGTGTCCGTGTTCTAATTTTTTGGAGCTTGTTGAGTCGCCGTGTCCGAGTCGTGTCGTGTCCCGTGTCCCATATCGATGTCCATGACGCTTAGGTATAGAGAGAAGAGAATTGATCTTTTGATATTTGAAGCAAATATAGCTTCAAGATACGAAGCTTAGTTCTCACAAAATACCTGTCTTGAGTTTTTTTTCAAAATTTGAATTTTTTGATCATAAAACTCAAAATGAAAGAATTAGTCAAATTATTTGTCATCATCAAAATTTAATTGTGGATTATCGCCCTATGCCAACAAAGACAACATTCAATCAAAGTTAGAATTCAATTTTCGAAAGTGTGTAATAATATACTTAATTATTAATTTTAAAATCTAAAAAATATGAGCTTTTTTATAATTGAAATATTTTGCTATATTATACTGCAAAAAAGACTAACAAGTGTTCGATCGCTTATTTTAAACGTAAATTTTAAGTTAAGAAACTATCCTCTCGATCAACAAAATCTTAACAATAAAATTGTGAATCTCTATAAGCTATTAAAAAAATAAATATAAAATAAACATTATACCACAAGATTATCTTAATGATTATAAAAGAGATTATAAATATTCCTTTTTATACGTATAATAGTTTTAAGAGAAAAAAACAAAAAGAAAATCCTAATCATCATCTCTTTTCTCGTATTCATGATTGAAAAAGGAAATTCTCTTAGGGATAGCATCCCGATTGAAAAAGGAGATTCTTTGTAAGGGATATCATCCCGGTGAGAACTTCGATCATCGATCAGATCGATAACCTCGTGTGGTTAGATCGATAACTTCGTGTGGATACCCGTAGAGGCCGGACAGATCGATAACCTCGTGTGGATACCCGTAGAGACCGGACAGATCGATAACCTCGTGTGGATACCCGTAGAAGCCGGACAGATCGATAACCTCGTGTGGATACCCGTAGAGGCCGGACGCGTGTGCAACTTCAAGAGAACCAAATTCTACGATCATCACATTGCGGTGTAGATCTTTCCGTATAAAGGTAAAGATTAGATCTTTCTTTTTCGTTTAATTTTAAATACACGTTCTTGAGTTCGGATCTCAAGTTTTAAAATTTAATTTTATTTGTTTTTCTTTTCCGCTGTATTTTATATTACGCAAAATTCTAATAATGGCATCGGAGCCACCCTCATGTTTTTAAGATTAAAATTATATATTTGAATATTTTAAATCATTCTTTGTAGATTGAATGATTAATAAACACCCCCTAGTTACTCCCAAAGGTTGGGCCGAATGAAAAACGGCATTTAGAAGCCGTTTTGGTATTGAGGGTCATTTATTTAGGACCCGTTTGGCATTGAAGATCATTTAATAATATTAAGCGAAACAAAGGTGGGGCAAAAATATATTCAAATATGCTTCTTTGTCTTTAGACGGGATTGCAAAAAATATATCGAGACTCACACATTGCGATATGCGCAATATAATATTATTTTTTATTTTTCGATGTGATTACAGAAAACATATCAAATATGATTCATCACAATATGCGCAACTTAATATTACGTACGGAATATGCGGAAACAAATAAAACATTTCTCCATCATACTTTACACATAACACTATCTAAAGTCGGCGGAAACCATTTTCACTCCAAACAAACTTGTGGTTGATATTTGACGATTTAGAGCCAAATAAATATAGAAAGTGAAAAACTTTAGCTCCATACTTGTAGCATTGAAAAAGTTTATTACTAACTGAACCACATGTGAGAGCAAACTTAGTTTCTGTGCTAGCCCTACGACCCAAATGGGGTTGCGATCTTACAATTTTTATAATGACCCAAACTCGTCGCAACCCGATGATAATGAAATTTCTCTGAGTCGTGAATGCGGGCGAGGATGATGGTGAGGCCCGATTACTTCATTGCTTCACAATTACAAGGAATTGAGGGAAAGTTGGAGAATTGAGTGATTGGGGGAGATAGGGGAAGTAGATTGAGAGCGAGAAGAGGAGAGAAGAGGGGAAGAAGAGAGGAGGAAGGAGGTAGTTAATGTTGGGATAAATTCTAGAATTTGATTTGATTTCTCAATTTTTAATTAAATCTATTAATAAATAAATATTAAATTATGAATGAATTCAAATCAAAAGATAGGGTTTTGAAAAATAGCCTGATTAGACGTGCAATGCACTATTTTAAAGTAACTTTAGTCCCTCCGCGTGCGAGTCTCCGACGTAGTTTCTCTAGCGATACAACACCTCATATTATCCCAATCTCCTTGATTACACAGTCTCAAAGGAGTGGTTGATTGAACTCAATCGGGCTTTCAAAATCTCAACTCAAGATAATATAAAACAAAATAAAAGGAGAAAAGAGCAAATAATATGTTAGTTAGGATTTTTTATATCTTCCAATTTTTATATCTGTATTCTTTATTTTTCTTTTATAATAAATGACCGTTGTAGTGCGTTCCGTTAAAACGAAATACACGATTCCACATCTCATGAGAAAGCAGAGTACGTTACCCCTTTTTCCAGATAGATGAGAGAAAGAGAGAATACATGGGTCTATTTTTCTCATATTAAATAAATATATTAAATTAAAATTAAAATTAAATTTTTTAAATTCACAACAGTTAATTGGAGGAGAAGTTTTTCAATATTTCATTTGATATCATTTTTTTCTCTTTACATCTGTCTCATATACTTCCTCTAACATGGTATTAAAATGCAAATTACACAAGATATGGGTTAAAACGTAAAAGCAACAAACCTAACTATTAAGCCTCCTGGGCCTATTCCAGTGGAAGGAAGTGGACTTTGTTGTGGCCTCTAATTGCTGTAGCTTATCGGGTGGCCCCGGTATTATGACAGCCCGATCCAATAAGCTGAGTTTAAAACACTTCTGAACCCTTCTCTTAGAAGCTCTAGATCCTGTCGGGCTTGTTGGCTATTTATTTTATGGGTTAAAATAGATCCAACTTCCTGTCCTGTGACAATAGGTTCAGGAGACTAATAAGTTGAGTTAGGTGAGCCCAATAAGTTGAGTGGGGCTGTGGTCCACAATAGACCTAATGGCAAGAGACCCAACAATAGACCTAACGTTCAGGTGGGTTGAGTCCGGTCGAGACCCGTGGGCGCTGTGTCTGTACGCTTTAAGTAAATTGGTTGCGTATTTCTAACCGCTCGAGCTTTTGGGATTAATGGTTAACGCCAACAATCCGACAGGACTCCCCTCTCTTAAGACTGAACCGAAGCCAGTTCATTGCCTGTGCCCTTCACCTTGCTTTACATGCTCGATCTCTTGCTTCAGAGAGAGATTACTTCTCCAAGTGACAACCTGACCCTTCTGTCTAACTCTTTATCTCTCTCCTTTTATTTTCTTTGCTTTATTCTGCAAATGTTACAATTTCATCGTCCAAAGACCAACTTTTCTCCTACTAATTTTGTCACTGTATCTATAACACCCCAAAATCCTACATCAGAAGGGATTCAGGCTCTGTTTGGAAATATATGAGACTATGCACGCTAGTAATAATAACTGGCTTAAACATTTTGGGCTATAGTTTGGGCCCAACGAATTATTATTGCTAGCGGGTCGGATCGTCACAATAGTATCAAAGATGAATACCAATCGAAAGTGTGAGAGCTAAGTACTATGTAGGATAAAGTGCTACACCATAGATTTGGTGGGAGCAAAATATAAGACTACGCAGAAGCCACCTCTAAAGGAATCTGTAACATCCAAATAGTTCCACATCGAATGGAATTAGCGCTCTGATTAGAAATATATAAGACTACGCATACTAGTAATAATAAATAAGCTTAAATATTTTTTTATTGTGGTTTGGACCCAACCGAGTTATTATTGTTAGCGGATCATATCGTCACAATATCTGTCGGCTACTGTTTTGTTATATTTTTATTTTATTAGAATATCTTGTAAATGCTTCATGGTTTCAATGTGAATATTTTGTAATGTTTATATATATATATATATATATATAATTAGAGTTTTACTTGATTATAAGAATATTTTAATTATACTTGAAGTTATAACTGGTTAACTGATATTTCGAACCAATTTAAAATCGAAACCATATATTTATAAAATTTTCACATACCGAATTGACAAATTATCTATACATTTACTATTTGGCAGTTTTAACTTGCTGTCGCCTCCTCCTCAAGTGTTTTCTCTCTCTACTTTGTTCCCATTTCTCATCCGTCCCCATGCTAGGGTTGGTCTTGACGGTCCGAGCGTCTTGAGGGTCCGGGCGGCGGTTTGGATCTCCGTGGCTGACCTCCCCCCCCCCCCCCCCCCCCCCCCTTCTCCCTATCCGCGCCATTTTCGCTTCTCTAGGGGGCATAGTGGAACCCCATGGTAGGGTTGGTCCTGAGGATCCGATGGCGGATCGGCAGGTGGATGCGGCGCTTCGACGGTTTCCTCGCGCTTACGCGTCGTCCCCTCCTTACTCGCTCTCGCTCTTTCTCTCTCTCTCTCTCTCTCTCTCTCTCTCTCTCTCTCTCTCTCTCTCCACCGCTTGAGGATTCGAGGGTGGTTCCATCTGCGCGCCCCTTGCCCTTATCTAAGGGCGTGGTAGGGTTGGTCTATCCCTACTTTGATGATGCCTGAATTTTTTTGGTTCGGCTCCCTTCTCCTTACAGGTGTGTGGCCTATTCTCTGCCTCTCTCTATATTCTCTTCGATGCCTTACCTCTTCCCATCCGACGACGCTTGATAGGTTTTCGTAACGATCGGATGGTTGTGGTAGTTCAGGTCCCTTCTTATCTCAGGTGCGTGCCCCTTCTTCTTACCTAAGAGTCGTTGTTGTTTAGTGTGGTGGCGGTTCTATTCACACTAATGATGCCTATGCTAGCAGTTTGTTACAGCATATCTCTAGAGAATCATTATCTTCTTGATTTTATAGAATAAGTTTGTTATGAGATATTTTATGAGATGAATTTGTTACCAGATAAGAAATTTTATAAGATATAAGAATTTTTTGTCTTTTGTTTATAGTCATAAACTGATACAGCACATTTAATTGCATCACAAACACCCTTATTTCCAACATACCAAACATTAAAAATGTGAAGTTCAACCTCTGTTTCCCTTGATATTGAGTTATATTTAGGGCTTTTTTGTTTCACCGAAAATAAAGTTTAGGTTGTTCGGGTAAATGAAAGTTCAGATAAAAATTATTTTTCTTTCGTTGTTTGCTTCTGGAACTTAAGACCTCCTAGTTCAGTAATTGATTGTTTGGCAAAAAAAAAAAAAAAATGAATAGTATAAAAACTAAAATTCTCTGTTGTTACTATTTTATTATTTTTTGTTTCTTTCCTCTCTACTTGACTTAGGCCTGGATAGAACAAAGTCAATTATGATATTTTGACTAGTTTGGTTTGAATTTCAATAGAAACTAAAGTTACAGTAAACCAAACAACAAAATCAGACATTTACGATCGAAAACCACTTCATTCTTTTTCACTTTCGGTGAAACAAACACACTCTAGTGAAGATGGGCAGGAAATGAGAAGGAAAAATGTAACTTGGGAAACTTTAGTTATTCCAATCAGTAGGCAAAGTGCAGCACTCGCAAGATCATAAATGTGTTCTAATCACCAAAAGCAGAGAATGCAACTAAGATATTATCATACATCATTTGAGTTAACAAATATTAGATCAGCAAGAACACCTTCTGCACATTCAGAAATTCAAATAGGCAAAAAACTGAAATGAACTTCACTTACAACAAAAGCCATAACCATAGAGAAAGATAATCTCCAATTATTACAAATAGAAGCTGAAAATTCTCCAAATGTATCTCACAACCCAGCAAATATATCACACAGAAAACATACGGCGACCACTCGGCACGAAGAGAAATATAGATTCTATGATAACGCAAGCCGCACTCCTCGCCCTTTACTTAGTAATATTCTGAAAATAAACTTAGAAAAGAGCACAATCATAACATTAGTCGCGTCTCATGGAACTCAATATCACCTGCAATATTGACAAATTTCAGACATCACGCCGTTGATCGGTGGGGTTCATCACCTCTGCCATCTTCTCTCTGGAAGAAACAAATAAAGATTTTACACAAAGTGATAAATGACAATATTCTCCACAGTTTGAAAAAAAAAAAAATCACAAATAATTCACCAATTTTCAGTTGTCAAAATATTTTTCTTAATCATTCACTAATACAAAAATATCGTCTAAAATTCATACCACAACATGGATTACTTTACATATCTGATCGATTACTCGCCACCAAATGAATTTTCCCTTCTGTCTTTTGCCTTTTGTTATCTTAAATTTGATGAAAGATAAAATTATACTTCTATATATTTTCAGTGCTGCATATTCGTATTTTATTGACTAAAAACTACTTCAAATCTTTCTCCATAATTTTTCAACTTTTGGCCGTTGTCGAACTTTTCAACTTATGCAGAACTTCTGACTATGACTGTAAGGAAGCGAGATAAAAAATTTAAAAAAACATCGTGTTCGCATCATTGTTCTACAGGCTTTCATAATTCTCTCTCGTAAAGCGCATGGTTTTGAAAAGCCAAAAAATGGTGATTTAAGGACAAGAAGCTCAGCTAGAATGCTTTCGGAAACTGTGGCAGTAGTAGGGGTGCTGCTTCTATTACTGCTAAATATGAACAGCTGCCATGCATACTCCAGAAGCACGTCCCCTTAGCAGCACAAGATTCCTGCAATCCTCTCTGCTCAACGATCCCAAGGTGGATCTGATAATAAAAAAATAACAGTTCTTTGTGCTTCCTAAGTCACCTCTAACTACCAATTGTGTATGCAGCTACAATATCTGATGTTTAAGGATGTACTCCTAGGGGACAATTAACAAAGGCTACTATATCTGATGTTTAAGGATGTACTCATCGAGGACAACTAACAAACTCCATCGCTACTTGGTGAATTTGTTTAGAAGAATGACATTTCACTAAAAATATTTTGTCCAACAACAGCAGAATATTTTATACCCAAAAAATAAAAACCAAAAAAAAAAAGTAGCATCTGCATGCTATCAACAAAGCTTCATAAGAGAAGCGAACTAGCAAGACTATGCATGCTAAGCAAATCAAATATTATTACCGGCCATCACTCAGTTAATAGATATTCTTCCAAATTCCCGTCAGATAAAAACTAAGAAGGTACTATACTACTATTGATGAAAATGCAAAATCCAGAGTTTTCTATAGCAGAAATATAAAAGATAATGAAGTAGCATCTGCGTGCTATCCATGCATAAAGGTCTGGGATTTACCAGTAGAACTATGAGGAGAATGGGTGCCGTTGACTTTCACATTCTGTTGCGCTTGAGATGTCGATCTCTGCATGCGCGGCGACGAACTCTGCTTCCCATCTCCAACTGGGAAGGAATTTCTTTTCTTCCTTTGGTCATCTGGAACATCCGGACTTAATTTTGGAGAAACATTCAAGAGCTTAGCTTTTGCAGATTCTGTGGCTTGCATGTAACTCGGTAGGGGATTGCTATTACTGATCCGAGCCTCATGATCGGCATGATCAGGTTTTGCCGTCACCACCAAGTTGCGTCTCTTTGTATTCTTCGGGTCTTTTACCAAGCTTTCTGTGCTGCTTCTTCCACCTAAGTCACTGTTCACACTAGATATCGGTTTCTTGCTTACTGCATGAGAACGCTGCTTCCGACTCGTTATATCATTATCCCTTTTGCTCTTTTTGGCATTTACGGATGTCTGACTTGACGGGGTATCGTGCAACTCTGTGACAGTAGTAGAGCTTCTTGGAGTTCCTTGTGGTGATCTTTCCATTTTATCCTGTAATTCTAGAGTGGTTTCGACAGCAGATTGTTGTTCACCATGCATTGAGTCAACAGCAGTAGCTGCATTAGGTAAATTTTCATCACCTTCCTCCGACTTTTGCAGCTTATCGACTTCAAAATCAGAGTTCTTTGTCACATCATGCATGTTTACATAACTAATATTATTATCAGCACCACCATTGGCGTCGTAGTTATGTTTCTCCAAAGCTCCAATTTCAAGGACAATCTCCCCGCCTTCAGTCTCGGACCTATCAGGTGAGTCAAGCGTCGAGGAGATGGAAATTTCTGTGCCACATTCCGAAGCAGCGCTTTGAACTCTTGGATGATGCGGCACCGAGTTCTCTGATAAGCTTATGTCACAGTTTGTACTTGTTGAAGAATCCACGTGTGAGTTAAAGCTACTTAGTTTTGCTTTACTCACATTATCCTGATAACTAGAACCGAGCGACTTCTTGGCAGTATTATTCGTGCTCAGCTCTTCAAATTTTAGCTGCGCAGCAGCAAATGCCGGATTAGAAGATTTTTTATTGAGGAATTTCTTTCCTGCAGTCTCAAGCGGTTCATAAGAAGCCACTTTATCGGCATGCTTCAGGCCATCGCCATATGTTTCAGACTTGTCATCCGTCTCTAAATACTTTTGACCTGATAAAGAAGTGATCGTATTTTCCAAAGCACTTTCAATGTTAGAATGACTCACCTGCATGATACCAACAGGAGCAACCTCATTCTCGAGCAACTTTGTTTCCTTCTCATCCTTCTCAAAACAACTAGAGCAATTATCTTGAGTATTGATAGGAGCATGAAACTCAAAAGCACCAGAGCTTATGTTTGTTGACATAACTTCAATTTCGGATGGAAAAATTAACTCATTAGGAGTTATATTTGAATTAGACGACAAAATAACATTTCCAAATTCGAGCCCATGTAGCGCTTTGCCATTGGCCGGTTCAGTGCTTTCTCCTTGTCCCTGATAACCTTCACTAAGAACTTCCTTCCCCCATTCACTAACATTTGACGATGAAACAGACATCCACCTCACCAACCATTTCCATGCTGAATCAGACTTTGAAGGATTGCACTTTGTGTGAATTGTTTTTGTCCTCGGCATAGTTTTCATGATCTGTGAATGGCAAACATGTAAGTTTACAGGAATGTAGAATAAAGGGAAAAGAAACAATAATTATAGCGTAGCGAAGCATCAATTTATTATACCTGACAAGCGAATGCATTCAAAAGCAATTTCTCAGCTGAAGAATATGTTTTCTTTGGTTCCACATAACAATTTCCTTTCACCTGAGAACAAAATAAAAAAAACAAAACATGAATATTCAATCAACATATGCATCAATCAAAACAAGGTTACAAGCAATCAAAATGCAGATCAACAAGGAGGTAAAGTTCTCGTTCTTGCAATAGTTGATTGATGAGGAAATTCACCTCTACCAGATGACACAAAGAACCATTAAAATGGTTGCAAGAAATATATGAATCTTTTTATTAAGGACAGGATGGATCATAGCATTGCTTCATTTGAAGACAGGTGCAGACTGGCGAAAGAAACAAGATAAGTCCTACAACCTCTCACTGCTGATCAGATGCAACCCGGGAAGAACTGCTAACAAAACAAAGCTAGTATAAAGCAAGAAAGAAGCTGATGTAAGGGAGTCTTATCCACCTCAAGTCTTGTGGATAACCGACTATTTCAAGAAACAGCCATCTAAAACTGAGTTACCGACTATTTTCAGAAGCTGTCGTGTAAGGCCTTCTTCGGCATTGCATATGTTTTTATATCTTGCTTTTCAACAAGGTATATATGATTGAAATTGCCTATAGATGACGGATTGTTTGCAAATTCAAAATCAATAGATTCAGGAAACAGGTTCGGGAAACAAACAGTAGTTTGGTAGTAAATTTCTTCTTTGCATCTTTTGCTAATTTAGGAAGGATGAGTTTGCAAATTAATCAACAATAATAAGAAAAGAGAAGTGCGTCCATAGGCACCTTTCAATCGCATAGAGAAAAAAAATATCATGAGCTGCATTCTTTTTCTATTTCTGTCATTGTCAGTTCGTCTGCAAGTCATTATTGTTGCTTCTAAGCAGAATAATGTTATTACTGTATTATCAGTTTTTCTTTCAAAATGAAAGCAATATTTGATGCAAGTCATGCAACTATTTCGACAGGCAATATGAAACAACAAAGGCATCTTAAGAAAAGCATAAACATAAAAAAGACAGAAAATGCTAAATACGCTTAAAGGGAAAAAGAAGCCGCTATAGTATCATATTTGTATGACTTATTTTTTTCTTCAGAAAGTATTGATGGAGTACTTTACAGCAAAGAGGCTAAACATTTCTCCTATATTAATTTAATAAGAGAAATCGCAGCTGAAATACCTGTGGACCTGACTTTTCAACTAATTGGCGTGCCTGACGAGCCCGAACAAGTGCTTGCATTTTAATAATTGCAAAAGCACAACGTAATGTTTCAGCAGCCTCTCTCCTGACTAAGTGTCCACGCACAGCAGCTTGCATCTTCACAAGACTTTTAAGTTTTCTCAGTTCTTTCCTAGCCTAATCAATTAGGTTTTGAACAAACGAAAGTCAAACACGAAGCAACGGAAATGTAACCAAAAAAGCAAATGAACTCTTGAGTTCTAAAAAAATACCAAGTATCCCCTGACGGCGGCCTGAATGAAAATTGCAGCGGGCTCGGAATTGCTTTGATCGACGGGAGTGCTACTCCCATCAGTACTAAGCAAATTAGTTTCTTCAGTATTTACTTCCGCATTGGATAATACTGTATCATCTTTTGGCTTCTCTTCTTCAGTAATCTTTTCTGCAACCGAAGAACGTTCAAGTGAATAAGAGGGGTTGGTTGCGACATCTGTGTTTTCCTTGTCACCGGTAAAAGGGGTGGTATCCGAGATCACACTGTTGCTTAACACTCGGTGCCGGGTCGATCTCTTGCGGAAGCTCCACCTTCGTTTGTCTGATATCACTTTGCCCTGAAAAAGGAAATAGGATGGATACAAATTTAAAATGCTAAGATGAGCGGGGAACCGCAATTTGATCAGATAGCCATATGATTAAGGAAGTTCCACAGACATACACCTGTTAGATGTTAGGAGAAGACAAAAGAATCGCGCTTAACATGCTCTACTGCAAAATTTAAAGAGTTTCACTTAAAAGTAAGTGCATCTTTAAATTGGCATACATATGCTTATAAAACTCCAGCTAAAAGCTCAGATTACTCCACAAAACAGACTCTACCAGCTCAAATGCACTAATTTTGGATCAACCAATTATCTAATAATTTTTCTCAAATCTTGCTCTAAATCATGATGCTCAAATTCTTTGTCCGATCCGGCGAAATCTAACTGATCTCCTCCATCTAATCCAGCATGTTTTACACAATTCATATATTGGCATATCCAGATCTGAGCTTATAAAACTGAATTTTTTTTAAAAAAATTATTGTTGAAGCAGAGATCCACAAAATGCAAAAACCATGACTTCTCTTCAGCAAACTCTAAGCGAAAATCAACCAAATAATTTTTTTTAAAAAAATCACCCAAAATCAAACCAACACCAAATTCACAAATTGTGCTTGTGCTCCCTAATAATATAGCACATTAAAACCAATTGCCATCATAAAAAAAAAAACAAAAAAAAAAAATTAACATTAAGAAAAGCAGAAGGATCTTTTGCATCCACATTGTTAAGACCTAGTTTCATGGATCTGTGAGAGTTTAAACCCCCCCAAAAAAAAAGCAAAAAAAAAAACTCCAACTCCCACTCTCTTTCTCTCTCTCTCTCTCTCAATAATTCTTTTGGATTTCACATCACGAAGCAACAATTGATTAAAGAAGAAGAAGAAGAAGAAGAAGAAGAAGAAGGAAGAGCACCTCGTCGACGTCGACATCGTCGGCGATGGTGGCGTCGGCGGTGGTGGCGGAGGCGGAGGAATCGGCGGCGGCGCCGCCGCGGGTGCAGACGAGGAGCTTCAAGCAGGAGTTGTTCAACTTCCCCATCTCTACTCTCCTCCCTCTCTCCTCTTCTCGTCTCTCCTCTTCTCTCTCCTTCTTTTTGGCTCTCTCTCTCTCCTCTAATTTTTGAGCTCACACTAATTATTAGTCCTTTTATTCCAGCTCAACATCTCTCTCTCTATATGCCCGGGCATTTGTTTTTATTTTTTTAAGTTTGAATATTTTTTTCAAAAAGATTAATTGCACCATGCTCCCCAATCTTTACACTATTTTCTTTTTGAGTTCCAAACCTTTTATTTTGATAAAATCGTATAAAAACTTGCCTAAATTGGAGCATGCTATTCATATACATACAAAAGTGTGTATATATCTTATACACTCCGTCGATTCACATTTTTTTTTTCTTTTTAGTAATAATATAGATGCACTCTAAAGTGAGATGCGCATCTTACGCCCACCCACTTTATTTAAGAGCCGTTAATTTTTTTTTATTTATCACATTAATTTTTTTTATTAAATTTTTTAAAATTTTTATAGATTTTATGATGGAAGGGATAAGATTTACATTCTTTTTTGAATGTATAAATAAAATTTTTCTTTCTTTTCAAAGAAAAATACTTCTTGTACAAAAGAGGTGTACATTTTACACCTCAAAAAAAATGTACATTTTATATTCTATTCATTCAGGAGTAAGGTAAATTTTACTGATCACTTCAAAGTGACCAGTGAAGAATATGTGTATCATACAACCCTTTTGGAATGTATGAATAGTATTGCTTTTTTAAAAGAAAAATCTTACTTGTACACCTCTTGTGGGGTGTACATTCCACACCCCACCCATCCAATAGGTGGGATGTAGTGAGGGATCACTTGAACTGATTCCTAAAAAACACCAAACTCTTAGATGAGTGGGATGTAGGATGTACACACCTTTTCGGGTGTACATATAGTATTGCTTTTTTAAAAAAGGTTAATTGTACCATGGTCCCAACCTTTACATTTTTTTTTTAGTTTCAAACCTTTTTATTTTTAGTAAAATTGAATAGAACTTATCTACACTGGAGCAATATTACTCACACATACAAATTAAAGTGTGTATATATCTTATACCTTATCCATTGGAAGGAGAGGTGGTTTAAAAGCACTTATACATCCCTATTAGGATGTATACGTAGTATTTACTCCTAACTTTTTAAAATTTTAATTTTACTATCTAACTTTTTAATTTGTTTGATTTAAGGTCGTCAACGACACTATGACTTCAAAGTTTGAATTCGGCGTTTTTCTTTACATGTTTAGTTTGTATACTTCATATAATTATCATAACTATAAATTTATTAAATTAAATAATTAGTTTAAATTTTAAAGTAAAAGTATCGCTGACTGACTCAAATCAAATAAATTGCAAGGTTGGATAGTTGAATTAAAATTTTAGTGATTGTTTGGTTGGAAATAGTTATAAATATAGTATAATTAGAAATACATGTAGTTAAAAATATAGTATTTATAATTACACATAGTTTATTTGGTTCTATAAAAATGCAACTTTTGCAGTTGCATTTATTCTGTTTGGTAATATGAAACTAATATTTGTATTTATAAATCTTATAATCTTCTCAGATAGAGTGGTGAGATTACATCCACTATATATAAAATAATTATATAATTTTATTAATTATTTAAATTTGATATCTATAAAAAAATAAGTGGATTTATATAATATTTTTATATATTTTAATAAAATTTCAACTTATCAATTAACACAATTTAAAATTTTGAATCTATTTAATTTTAATATATAAATCAAACTTAAAAAATTTATTATGATTCACTCTTTTTTTTTCCAAATTTAATAATTATAATTAATTAAAACTTGTTAAGTTAACATATATAATCACATTCCATAAAAATTTCAAAATAAAATTATTTTTTATATTTTAAATAAAATTAATTTAAAAAAATTAAATTTTTTTACACAAAGTTTATATTGCCTAAAAACTTTTATTAGATTTATTTATTTGCAAGTATTTTTATTTATATATTTACAAGTGTGTGTGTGTATTGAGCTTGAATGCTATCGGTAGGAAATGGTTCTGGAGCAATGCTACCTGTACACCCCGAAGGGGTGTACATCATACACCTCCACCATTTTAATGGTGGCGATACTTTTTACGGGTCACATCAAGTGACCCATCATCACACCCCCACCCTTAGATGGATGGGGTGTATGATGTACACCCCGAAAGGGGTGTACACATAGCATTTTCCAATGGTTCTGTTGCCATTCATTTGCTTTTGATGATGAAGTTTTCAAAACGACGATTAGCATCATTAAATATGATCCAAAATATTTAAACTATCTAAAAGTTAAATTTCATATTTTTTTGATATTCTTTTCTTATCCATCAAGTGTACACAAAAATAAACGACTGAAAATAAATTTCCTTCAAAAAAGTGATGATAAGAGTTTTATAATCAAGATCGAGAGTATAGATCTTGTTTTAAATAGTTTTAAAAAAATTTTAATCAAAATTTAATTAATGTAGATTTCTTTATACCGTTAAATAAGCAAAAGACTCATATATACCATTATAATTATAACTTTTGCAATCTTTTGATCATTAGGTCAATGATGTTGAAAAGATTTAAAATTTGATTTCTAAATACTTCTAGTAGTCTAGATCATGTTCAATGATGTCGATTGTCGATTTGGAAGCTCTATCATCAAAAATAAATGAGTGACAACGAAGCCCGTTTACTACTGATAGCACTTCAGCTCAACTATATATATATATATATATATATATATATATATATATATATATATATAGCGCGCTAGGCTGGAATACTATTAATAGTATAAAATTATTGGTGCTATTAAGTTTTTAATCGTTGAATTAAAAGATGTGTGGTTGAGATGATAGTGGGCCCTCGGGTTTAATGGGTGGTTGGAAAAATAATAAAATCTAACGGATGAAAATAATTAAAGAGATTGATCGAAGGGTAGAAACTTGATAGTACCAAATTCTTGGTACTATCGATAGTATAGTAGCCGGACTATATATATATATATATATATATATATATATATATATATATATATATATATATATATAAACCTAGGCTACTATACTATTAATAGCACCAAGTCATTGGTTCTATTAGGCTTTTGACAATTGGATTAAGAGATGTTCGGTTAGGATGAAACCTAGGATTTAATGGGTGGTTGGAAAAATAGTATGATCTAAGGGTTGGAAATGATTAAGGGGGTTAATCTAACGGTGAAAAACTTGGTAGCACCAAATGTTTGGTGTTATCAATAGCATAATAGTCGGACTCTATATATAGGCTACTATGACCATTGGATTCAGAGATGTGCAGTTAGGATGATAGTGGGCCCCTAGGATTTAAGACATGATGTAAACCAATTCAAAACTTTATATAAATAATTGGATGCAATCGTGGCCGACTGTCTAGATACAAGAATGTCCGAAAAAGAAAAAGCGTTGAAAGCTCAAGGAATCAAGTCTTTGAGCTTTCTCTATTCGGCTTCAATCAAAGCCTGCGAGCGTTGGGTTTCTTTCTTCCGTCGCTTTATTTCAGAATATTTGGCCAGAAGGTCACTGAGCCCATGGCGAAGGGAGACACCAAGGGTCGTTTCCGTCTGCAGCTGAGCCATGGTAGCATCAGTTGCAGCTTGATCGGCGGCGAGATCTTGCTTTAAACAGGCGAGGCGGAGCTCCGTTTCGGTGATCTCCTTCTCGATGCCTACTAAGTGTTGTTGGATCTGGGACAACCGGGTCTCGCACTCACTTGTTGGTGTTGTTTGGGCACCGGCCAACTCCCGATGAGCCTCAATCGAATGGAAGTAGGCGTCAACTGGCGCGACTTCCCTAAAAACGATCGTTTGAAGGGAGGCTAGTGAAGATAGCTGAGAAGATAAGGAAAAAAATGAAGCACTGTTCTCGCGGAGGGAGAAGAGTATAGTGAGAGAAAGCCATAAGAAAGTCGAGAAGCTCCTCAAGCCATTGAAGCATCTCAGAGGTTTGAAAAAGCAGTTGAAGGCCCTCAGAAAAGAGACTAAGGACCACGGAACAGTTGAAAAAGGTCCTTAGCCATGAGGGACGACGCTCCGGTGCCATCATCCGAAGTGGGGCTAAGGGTGAGAAGCTCCGAGAGAGAGGGTAACAAATCCTCTCTGACCTAGAGAGCTGAACTCGAAGGTCGCTCCAAAATAGCCGACGAGTCGGCTCCGAAATCAACCACCGAAAGTTCGGCGGCAATAACAAGAGCCGAAGTTCCATCGGCATCTCTCTCTTCTTCTTCGTGTTCTGCCCAATGTCCTTCTCCTTTTTCTCCTTCCTCTCATTCTTCTTCTTCTTCTTCTTCTTCTTCTTCTTCTTCTTCTTCTTCTTCTTCTTCTTCTTCTCATTTTCTTTCTCATTCTTCTTCTTTTTTTTCTTCTGCCCCCTCTTCTCCTTCGCCTTCTTTTCCTTTCTCATCCTTTCCCAACTCTGCTTCGTCGACCTGGCAGGCCACTTCTACAGGAGGGTTGGAGGAAACGCCCAATTGCTGGCTAGGTGCACCTGCCGATGGCGCCGTTGCGGATACCGTCCGAGGCAAGTCGGCGGAATGCCCAAGCCGAGGGGTAGCCTTGGCCGGCACGAGAACAGAAGATTTCCCCACGGCTAAGTTTCGTTGGCCGCGAGGTAGGGGTGGGTTGCTCGGCCAGACGTTTGGCCGAACGAAGGTGCAACTGTGAAAAAGAAAAAGAGTATAAGTTGTTGAATGGCAAAGAAAAGGGAAAAACAGATCAGATACCTGAAGAGGCTCCTCGGGAGGTGAGGCCTCATCCTCGGGCAAGGCAATTGTTTAAACCTCCACCGGTTCCATGGCAGGCGAAGTCCCCTGATCAGGACGAATCCCGACATCGGCGATTGACTCTTCGCGAGTCAAGCGCAAGGTAGCCGACGATTTCTGAGAGGATCGCCTGACCGGCGGAGAGCCGGGGACCGATCGCTCGGTTGCACGAGGTGGCTGGGAACCATGAACGGGTTAATCGAAATGAAAACAGGATAGACCTCGAGTAAGAGGAGAAGAGCATACCGAAAGAGCCTGAAGTGAAGCAGTGCTCTCCTCGAGGACCAGTCTGGAAGTTGAAGTTAAAGATCCGACTGAAAGAAAATGGAGATCCAATGAGAAGATGTGAGAAGGAATAGGAGGAAAAGTGGCAGTCATACCTTCGGATTTAGACAGTGGGTCGACTTCAAAGTCAAAGAGGTCGACTATGTCGGCAAAGGCAACACTGAATAAGGTGTTGTAGGCGTTATCCCATGACTGCCAGAAGAGTTCGTTGGAAGAGCTGTCAAAAATCACTTCAAACGACACAGGAATAAAGTGTCGTTTCAGGCGATTCCCTGCAACCGTGACCTGATCCACTTTGGCTACACCTTTTATTGGATGCCGAGTGTGGTAGGAATTACCGGTGAAATAAAAGGTTGGAGCCGGAAGCGCCTGAACTAATCCAAATTGATGAGCTGCAAAATGAGGAGAGTAGACCTCGGTGCCCGGCACCAGTTTCGATCGGCTTTTGAGGCCGATGTGTAGGTCTCGTAGAGCAAGAAACAAGTACCACACCGATGTATGCTCGGTAAGCTCCGTCGACTTTGCCTGGTTGCGGATGTACTCAAACTTCTCCCGACACTAGGAAGGCATGTTCTTCCTCGAGGCAAAAGGCGGTTAGCGACTCATCGGCCGTCTCTCCTCAGTATAAAACACCCGGAGATAGCGCGGGAAGTCGAGGGAGTTACCCGAGGAAAATGGCTCGGGACAACTAAAAGATCGACCGAAGAAGATGGAGGGTTGAAAGGAGACTGGAGGAAACACAGTGCGACGGAGGAGTGAAGAAAAATAAAACTGAAAGCACAGCTACAAAAACCACAGGATGTCGCACCCCAAGCCGATCACGAGGTGATATTCATTGCGAGGGGGGCGGTTTAATCGCCTCGAGTATCTCTTGGTACATGAAGGTGAGAAAATAAGGCCCAAGAGCGAGTTTTTGGCCCTTGGCAAGTTCCACGGCGATTGGCAAGAAATGCCGGTTCATCTTCTGGGACCAGGTGCAGAAGAGGCTACATCACAACCAATACCAAAGGAAAGCGATGTGCTCGTCCTTGGAAATCGACTCCGCCTCGTGACCGGTGAAGATCTTAGCGAACCTCCCGTACGCAAGGTTCGTCTTCGGGTCCAAACCAGGAGCAAAGACGTCCATGACATCGGCCGTAAAGGCCGAAGAAAGAATGATACCATGAGAACAAAGGCCGGTGATGGCGGCCACATCCATCATTGTCGGGGTAAAAGGCCCCGAACGAAAGAAGAAGACATTAGAACGCGGTGACCAAAAGCATAAGGCCGACACCAAAAGTAGCGTATCGGCCTGATAACTATTACGGGAAAGTTAAATGGCGTCAAAAACGTCAATCTCTTTCCACAGATCTCCATAAGCCGCCTGGACTCGGTCTAGCCACCGCACATAAGACACAGAAGCAGTAGTTCAGGTGCGAAGACTCTTCCCAAAAGCTTTGTTAGAAGCCAACATACTGAGAAAAACCTTGTCCACCAATAGCGAGATGCCGGTGGTCGTGAACGGGAAGGTTTCCTCAGAGGGCTTGTCCACAAAGGAAGGTCCATGGAGAAAACGTAATGGATTCTCCACCGACGGACGAAGGAGCCGAAAATCAACACTGGAATTAGATGACAACGGGGCAGCGCGGGAAGCCATGAAAAAGAAGAAAGAGCCGAAAAAACGGTGAAGAAAGAATACAAGAAAAAGAATACGGTGAAGACGCACTGGGGCAGGAGATACTTAAACACTGGAGAATGACATGTGCCCCAATCATAGTAGAAAAGGAAATAAGGGTTTCGCGAAAAAGTAATCGACGTCCCTCGAAAAGCGGCGGCATTTATGGCTAAACAATCGACGGGCGAATGCGAACCATCGGATAGATTGATGACATCATATCGGCGCAAACACCGAGCAGTCGTGCGGACCAAGAAATGAAACCTCAATGAGGACAGGACTAAAGCGCGATCGGTACAGATCTGATCAAAACGAAAATGAAAGATCCACCATTAAAGTCAAATCTCTCGATCAAAGAGCCGAAGGAATGAAAGGGTCACTTGATGACAAAGTACGAAAAGAATGATCAGGGATTCCGCGATACACACCGCTCAATAAGTGAAGTTCGACAATCGCCCGAACGGTCCATCAGGCGATTGCCGAGAAGGCATTGTTGAGACCGAAAATATCACGACTGAAGGAAGCGACACGTGGCGAACACCATCGACTAAGGATACTAGCCGATAGAAGGAATAGCCATGGCCGAAGCCATGGTAGAGAAATCCTCAGGAAACACCCAAAGGAAATAGACCCACTAGAGCCGAAGGCGAACCAACAGACCGCCTCAATCGAATGACAAAAGATACGAGGCCAGGTTCAACTTTCGGCTGCTCAGGCCGAAAAAAGAAAGACCTTGGCAAAAAAGGGTACAAAATCTGGGCGCGAATCTCGTAACTGACTCCGAAATAGCAAGCAGCGCCCAGCATCGGAAGGCGCCGAAGATCACGCTTCGGCACACCAATTTGGGGATGAACGTGGATGGAAAAGGGCTACTATCCAACTAAGGAGAATCGACTCAAAAGGAAGTAGTTGAGAAATAAACGGTGATTCCCGTTAAGTTACGCCGATTATCCAAATCGACGATTATACGATTGGTTTGAATGAGTATAAATAATTGAACCATCGGAAAAAAAAAAAAAAGGGAATCCTGCAATCTCGTAAGCCAATGACCACATATGCTTTTCAATACCTTTCATGCCTGCATCTGCTGCTTTTCTAGCTAACTTTTCATATTCGCATCTACTGTTTTCCTTACAGCTTTTCTATAAGTAGTTTTAATTGTAATTGTTACTTTGCAACCCTTCCTCGAGCAATATAATTTTCGAATCAGCTATTCAGGCTGTGTTAATCTTTGTCTCCAAATTTTCAATTCGGCTCCTCTAGGCCGAACTCTGTCGAGAGTTTGATTGAGAAGAATCAGATCGAGCGGATTCCTCATCGGCTTAATCGCTTGATACGCGATGCATTACACATAGAGGGTCAACTCGGATGCCGATCGTGAACCGCACCCGGTCAACGATCAGCGGATCAATTCGACCCCAACAGTAATATTTGATAATCAAAATCCTGTTTGGATGTACAAAATTTCTTTTCTTTTTTGCTTTTCTCTTTGCGATATTTAAGAAACATCTAGTATTAGAAAGATAACGGCCACGATCAATATCAAATTAAGTCAATTTTCTAAATAAAAAAAATCATTTTTGTTGGAATTGGATTGTACCAAATGAGAACTGAAATGATGAAATTTTTCAATGTTTTTGTTCGAACAGTAATCAGAATTGGAATGGTTTAATTATTCTCATTATTATTGTTTAATAAAAAAAATTATAATAGTTTGAACAACTTTAGGATCACAATTTGAACATATATTAAATTTGATTCCAAATTTGTATTCAAATTTGAATTCAAAAATAGATATGGAATTCATGATTCAGATTCGTATTTAAGTTGAAATTCAAAAGAAAAATTAAATTCAAACAACAAACTTGAACTAAAATTAACTCTTGACCACAAAATAAAATTTTAATTAAAATTTAAATTTACTATTTAAATTATAGTCAATATTTGAATCCAAATTTGGGCTCATAATTAGAACTTAAAATTCAAATTAAATTTGGATTCAACAATTCAAATTCAAAAAATACTTCCAATTTAAGTTCAAGTCAAAATTTTAAAATAGAACTACAAATAAAAAAATCAAACTTTTATTTGAACTTAAGAAATTAAAACTCAAATTAAAATTGCAACTATAATATAATTTGAATTCAAAGTTTTAAATCTGTATTTGAACTTAAATAACTGGAAGTAGAAAAAGGAATTCTTTTGTCAAACCTTCGGAAATCAAAGTTGATTCCACCTCCATAATAAGAGTCAAGTTGGATAAATTTGATTTCCTCTAAAATGAGGATAATAATATGAATTTCTCAAAACAAACACAGGGAGTTAATGATTTCAAATTTCTATTCCATATTCAAATTTTTTAAACCAAATATGCTCTAAATTGTGAATGTCAAATATTTTTCAAGTAGTAAAAATTAAAGTCATTGGTTTCAATCATTGGGTAGCTTACTCTGATAAGGCTTAAAAGTTGAAGCATAAATATATTATTTTTCTTGAATATGTATGTAATTTTTTCTGACAAAATAAGATAGCTGAATAACAAAATAAGGAACTATGCTTCTGATACATTTCAAAGTGAAATGTATATTTTACATCTTCACATTTAAAGACTATAATTTTATTTTCTGTTATATTGATTTATTTATTTTTTTACTAAAATTTATTTGAGTTTTTTTGAACTCTACGATAAGGTGTAATATCTATACCTCTTTTGGAATGTACAAGTAGCATTTGTCTTCTCGTTAATGGAAAAAAACTGAGTGAGAAAGCTTTCCATCTACATTTTAGGTCCAATTCGTCACCATGTGTCACTTTTAACTTTATTCAATATTATAATAATATTTTTTTCTTGAATTTAAAATTTTGTTTTAAATTTTAGTATTAAGAAATACTTAATAAATTATTAAATGGAAAAAAAAATTAACACATGACAGCGAGTCCGAGGCTTACCAAGAGGCCTTATTGGTAAAGATGTTCGTGGACCAAGGTGGATTCGAGTAGTTGATATACTCTATCGGTATCGTAAAAAGATTGAGTAGGAAAAAAAATATAAATCTTATCTATTTAACTTCGGATCAAGTTTTATTAGGCTAAATTACAGAAAATTCTCTTGTTATATCCCGCTTTTTCATTTTACCTCATGTCATTTAAAAGTCAACAACCTGCCCCCTCGTAATTACCGAATTGTGCAATAACCCCCGCCGTCAGTTGACCGTCAGTTAACCGTCAGTTTTTTTGAAAATATATTTTCATATACCCAAAATACCCTTGGGAAATATTCCTTAAAAAAAAAAAAAAAAAAAAAAAAAAAAAAAAAAGACTTCGAGAAAAAAAGACTTCAAAAAAAAAAAAAAACTTCGAAAAAAAAAGGAAGGGCATTTTCGTCAATTTACCATTTCTGTCAACGTCGTTGCCCCCTAAAGACAATTCGGTAATTACGAGGGGGCAGGTTGTCGACTTTTAAATGACAGGGGGGTAAAGTGGAAAAGCGGGATATGACATGGAGGTTTTCTGTAATTTAGCCAAATTATTAATATATCCATCGAGTCTATTTGAGCGGGTCTGGATAGTGATTATCTGTATACTATTCAATTAAGACCAGATACGAATCGGATCTAGATCGAATACGAATACCCGCATGTATATATTTTTTTATATATTTTATTAAATAGTTTAACTTTCATTCTAATACGTTACATCAAGTCCAATAAAATTTATTCAAAAAAATATATATATATTTCAATATAAGAAAGACACGTTACTTTTTATGAGCACAAGAATCGTAGAAAAACTATTATACTCTACAGAGTATTACTATCAGATATTTCACCTGATCTAGATTCGGGTCCGGCTCCGAATTTGAAGACTATTTCGGACCCTGCCCATTAAAAAGTTAGATTCTAGTCAGGTTCAAATCGGGTACAGATATTCGAATCTATATCTGAAACTTTAATATATAATTTTTTTTATTTATATATTATTTATTTTTTATCGAATTCGGTTCGGATATGGGTCAAGTTCAGATAGGATCCGGATTAAATATGAAATAACAGATATTTTGGAAAGCTTTAGGCCCAATTTGGATATATAGTTACAAAATTTCATTGAGGTTTTATTATGTGGTTTTGGTGGAATGAAATACCAAATTCTATAACTATAAAAAAATTTACAGCTTTATTTTTAAGTTGTTTGAATCCATATGATACAATTTCACACCTTTATTTTTAAGTTGTTTAGATACATATGATACAATTTCACTGAATTTCTAACAAATAAAACTATAAAATTATAGATTTTAAATTTAAACTTTAAAATTTAAATTCTAAAAATAAAATTTCAAAATTTTAATTTAAAATTTAAAATTTCAAAATTTAATATTTGATAATTTAAAATTTAAAATTTGTAGTTTGAAATTTGAAAAATAAAATTTAAATCTGAAATCTGAAATTTGAAAAAAAAATAAAAAATAAAAAATTTAAAATTGAAAATTTGAAATTTAAAATTTGAAATTTGAAGTTTAAAATTTGAAATTTGAAACTTTAAATTGAATTTAAAAATTAAAAATTGAAATTTAATTTGAAATTTAAATTATAAATTTTAAAATTTGAAATTTAAATTTTAAAGTTTAAAATTTAAAATTTTAAATTTAAATTTAAAAAATTAAATTTAATATTTTAAATTTAAAACTTGAAATTTGAATTTAAAATTTAAAATTATAAACCTAAAATCTAAAATATAAAATTAAAAATTTGAATTTTAAAATTTAAAATTCAAAGTTAAAGTTTAAACTTAAAAATTTTGATATTTAAAATTTACAATTTAAAATATAATAATTAATATTTAAATTTAAAAAATATATATTTAAAATTTAAAATTTAAAATTTTAAAATTTAATAATAAAAATTAAAAATTAAAATTTTTTTATTAAAATTCAAAATTTGACACGAGGAAGAGTAGGGTGGAGTTTCAAAATGCTGAAATATTTTTCCCGAGGTTGGAATGAATTATCTTTTTACTCTATTTTTTTTTTTAAAGTATAGTATAATTATAGTCCAAATATTTGTATGTTTTTTTTATCTTCCAAATATTTTATAATTTTTTTTTTTTATCAATATAATATAATTTAACTAAGCTACTACTTGTAGGTATCCAAACAAAGCTTATTAGTTGAAATTTTATAACTCTGTTTTAAGAAAATGTCGGAATTGAAAATGTTGCGATTAAATCGGATTGAATCGTCGGTTGTGGCGTCCGGCATTTATCCGCACCAACCGTTTTTTTGTTCGTTTCTTTCTTTCCCAATGCCTTTTACTGTAGAGACGACATCAATTTGAGTTTGTAACTGTCCGGCTTCTGATCGACCGGACAAATTATTATCTGCACCCCGGGTTTATACGATATTTCATTCATTGCTCCAACAAAATTTTATGATAGAGATTTTAAAATTTAAATTTAACATATTATATATATATATATATAATTAGATTATTAGGCTATTAATAGTATCAAGTCATTAATGTTATTAGGTTTTCGATTTTTGATTGAAAAAATAAACGGTTAGGATGATAGTGATCACTTAACATTTAGTGGGTGATTGGCTGAACAGTGTGATTCAAGAGTTGAAAATGATCAAAATGATTGATCTAATAATTACGAAAAATTTAATAGTATCAAGTGCTTGATGCCGTCGATAGTATAATAGCCAGATTATATATATATATATATATATATATATATATATATATATATATATATATATATATATATATATATATATATATATATATATATATATATATATATATATATAATTGAGCTCATATGTTTTTAAAAACGCAAGTCATTAGTGCTGGTAAATTTTCGACCCATGGATAAAGAGAAATGTGGTTAGAATGATAGCGGTTTTCTAAAATTTAGTGGATGGTAGGTGAAATAGAATGATCTAAATAGTCAAATTGATTAAAGGTATAGATCTAACGGTTGAAAACTTATAAATACCAAATGTTTGGTGATTTTAAAAGCACAATTACCGAACTCACTCTCTTTCTCTCTCTCTCTCTCTCTCTCTCTCTCTCTCTCTCTCTCTCTCTCTATATATATATATATATATATATATATATATATATGACCTATGTTTTTAAAAGTATTAAGTATTTTTTTTTTTTTGATTTAACGGTGTAAAAAAATCTACATTAATTGAATTTTAGTCAGAAATTTGTTTAAACTATTTAAAATAAGATTTATTATACTTTTGATCTTGATTATAAGACTCCTATTATCACTTTTGAAATATATTTATTTTCAGCCATTCATTTTTGTACCCATTTGATGGACAAAAAAAATATATCAAAAAAATATATAATTTATTTTTTTAATAATTTAAATAGTTTAGATCATATTTAACGATGTCGATCATCATTTTGGAAGCTTTAAAATCGCAAAAAATAGATGGCAATGAAGTCCGTTTGCTATAGATAGTTTTCTAGCATAAAATATATATATATATATATATATATATATATATATATATATATATATATATATATATATATATATATATATATATATATATATATATATATATATATATATATATATATAGACCTAGGCTACTATATTATTAATAACATCGAGTCATTGGTTCTATTAGGCTTTTGACCATTGGATTAAGAGATGTGCGGTTGAGATGATAGTAGGCCCCTAGAGTTTAATAGATAGTTGAGAAAATAGTATGATCTAACGGGTGTAAATGATCAAAGGGATAGATTTAATGATAGAAAACTTAATAGCACCAAATACTTGGTGCTATCGATAGCATATATAGTAGCCGGACTCTCTCTCTCTCTCTCTCTCTCTCTCTCTCTCTCTCTTTATATATATATATATATATATATATATATATATATATATATATATATATATATATATATATATATATATATATATATATATATAGTCTGGCTATTATGCATGTACAAGTACCAAGCAATTAGTGCTTGTAAGTTTTCTACCGTTAGATCTACCCCTATGACTAATTTCATCTTTTAGATCATTCTATACCACCAATCACTCACTTAACCCAAGAGGCCCACTATTATTCTAACCACACATCTTTTCATCCAATGGCTAAAACCCTACGAGCACCAATAACTTATACTTTTAAAAGTATAAGAGCTCAATTATAAATATAGCGAGACTGGTATGCTTTTATAAGTACGGAGCCCTCAATATTTATAAGTCGTTTTCGATGTTGGGACTTTCGAATCGACAATCGACTCGGTTAGACTTGATTTAGAGGAAATAACTAGAAAATATATTTTGTGATTTTTTGATATCATTTGCCTAGTAATCGAAATGACTCAAAATCAACGGTTGAAAATAAAAATCTCACAAAATGTGATGATATAATACTAAAATTTTAGATCAAAAATATTGATATTATTTTATATAGTATAAAAGAATATTTATTAAAATTTTACGAGATTTGGATATTTCTACACCATTAAATTTGCAAACGGCTCACCAAAACCGTTAAAATAGTTGATGTTGAGTTTCTTTGATCACTAGGCAAATGATATAAAAATATCACGAAATTTATTTTTTAGGCATTTTAAATGCTCTACATCAAGTCTAATGAAGCCGGATTGTCTATTTAGCAGTCCCAACATTGAAAAAACTTGGAAGTACGGAGGCTTCCGTGCTTCTAAAAGTATACAAGCATATATATATATATATATATATATATATATATATATATATATATATATATATATATATATATATATATATATATATATATAGTCCGGCTACTATACTTGTATAAGTATCAAGCAATTGGTGCTTGTAAGTTTTCTACGTTAGATCTACCGTTTTGATTAATTTCATCCCTTAGATCGTTCTATTCCACCAACAACTAACTTAATCCAAGGGGCCCACTAACATCTTAACTACACATCTTTTTATCCAATGACTAAAAATCTTCAAATACCAATAACTTGATACTTTTAAAAAAGAGCTCAATTATATATATATATATATAGTTGAGCTAGAATGCTATTATTAGCAAATGGACTCCGTTGTCTCCGATTTGTTTTCAGTGTTGGAACTTCCAAATCGATGACTGGAATCGTTGAACATAATTTAGGCCACTGAATATATCTAAAAATTAAATTTTAATTTTTTTCGATATTATTAACCTAATAATCAAAAGGTTGTAAAATTCATAATTTTAATATTAAATATGAGTCTCCCCTCATTTTGATTTTGTTTGGGGGGATAAAGGGGATATCACCTTTATCCCCTCTCTTAACTTGGTACAAACGCCCCTAGGGGACCATTATCCTAACCGCACATTAGTTAATGGAAGGGCTAAAAAATTAGTACCACTAATGACCACTAATGATTTGGTTCTTTATATATATATATATATATATATATATATATATATATAGTTTGCCTATGATACTATGAATAACACAAAATATTTGATGTTATCAAATTTTTTACTGTTATATCTATTTTTTTTGATTATTTTTACCATTTAGATCTTACTATTTCATCAACCACTCATTAAACTCTAAGAGAAAATACTATTATTCTAACCGCATATTCCTTCATTAAAGATAAAAAGCCTAATGACCTAATGACATGATACTACTAATAGTATAGTGGTATATATATATATATATATATATATATATATATATATATATATATATATATATATATATATATATATATATATATATATATATATATAGTGTCCGGCTACTATACTATTAATAGTACCAAGTTATTGGTGCTATCAAATTTTCTACCCTTAGATCAACCCCTTTGATCATTTTCACCCGTTAGATTTTACTATTTTTCCAACCACTTATTAAACCCAAGGGGCCCACTATCATCTCAACCACATATCTTTTAATCCAAGGATTAAAAACTTAATAGTACCAATGACTTGGTACTATTAATAGTATTTCAGCCTAACTATATATATATATATATATATATATATATATATATATATATATATATATATATATATATATATATATATATATATATATATAGAGAGAGAGAGAGAGAGAGAGAGAGAGAGAGAGAGAGTGAGAGAGAGTCCAGCTGGAATACTATTAATAGCATCAAGCAATTGGTGCTATTAAGTTTTCAGCTCTTGGATGAAAGGATGTGCGGTTGAAATTATAGTGGTCTTCTAAAATTTTTACTATTCAACCAACCACCCACTAAACCCTAGGGCTCTGTTTGGGAGCGGTATAAAGGGGGGATATCCCCCCTTTATACCCAAACGGTTTGGGGATATCCCCGTTTGGGGATATCCCCGCCAAACGGGGATATCCCCCAAACCCAGGGGATATCCCACCCCTGGTTTATCCCACTCTCTCTCTCCTCCCCCTAACACCCGTGATGAATCCCCTTTCTCTCCCCCCGAGGGAGCCTCCACAGCACTCAGCTCCTTCATCTCCTTCGTCCCCTTCTCCTCGCTGCCGATCTGTGTGTGTGTGTGCTTTAAACCACTGGCTCTCCTCCCTCTCTCGTCCGTGCTTTGAGCCGGTCTCTCTGTGCTCCCCGGTCGCCGCTCCCGATCTCCGTGGGCTCCCCGCTTCTTTGCTCCCGATCTGTGTGTGTGTGTGCTTTGAGCCTCTCTCTGTGTGCTCCCCGGTCGCCGCTCCAGATCTGTGTGTGCTCCCCGGTCGCCGCTCCCGATCTTCGTGGGCTCCCCGCTCCTCGCTCCCGATCTGTGTGTGTGTGTGCTTTAAACCACTGGCTCTCCTCCCTCTCTCGTCCGTGCTTTGAGCCGATCTCTCTGTGCTCCCCGGTCGCCGCTCCCGATCTCCGTGGGCTCCCCGCTTGGAGCTCCCGATCTGTGTGTGTGTGTGCTTTGAGCCTCTCTCTGTGTGCTCCCCGGTCGCCGCTCCAGAACTGTGTGTGCTCCCCGGTCGCCGCTCCCGATCTTCGTGGGCTCCCCGCTCGGACCTCCCGATCTCTGTGTGCTTTGAGCCGATCTTTGTGTGCTCCCCGGTCGCCGCTCGAGATCTTTGTGTGCTCCCCGCTCGGTGCTCCCGATCTCTGTGTGCTTTGAGCCGATCTTGGTGGTCCCCGGTCCCGATCTCGTTGTGCTCCCGATCTCTGTGCGTCTGCTTCCTGAGATCTTGGTGCTCCCCTCTGTGTGCGCTCCCGATCTCTGTGTAAGCTCCCGATCTCTGTGTGCGCTCCCGATATCTGTGTGTGCTCGGAGCTCCCGATCTGTGTTTGCTCCCCGCTCCCCGCTCCCGATCTGTGTGTGTGCTCCCCGCTCCCGATCTCTGTTGTGTGGTGCCGATCTCTGTGAGGTCCCGCTCCCGATCTGTGTGTGCTCCCCGCTCCCGATCTCTGTGTGGTCCCGATCTGTGTGAGGTCCCCGCTCCCGATCTCTGTGTTCATACCCGCAGTTGTGACTGTGAGCTCCCCCTCGTCGTCGCCGGAGCCCAAGATCTGGTTATTTTTCTGGTGGTTGCCCCATCTCTGTATTGTTTTTGCCTTGGCTGCTGTTGATCTGTGATCACTGTACTGTGCTTGCCCCGAGCATCATCTCTGCTCCCTCCCTGTACCGCGGTTCCCCCTACGGTTGCTCTCTGTCCCCTCTACCGAGCTACCTCTCTGCTCCCTGTTCCGAGGTTGCCCTCGGTTGAGCTCTGCTCCCTGTACCGAGCTTGGTCTCTGCTCCCTGTAATCAGGCTGCTCTCTCCTCTTTCTGCCATCGAAGGTGCAACCCTTTCGTTTTCTTCCAGTTCAGATATTAGTTGATATAATGCTGCCATAGGCTTTCATGATAAATGACTATGCTATCTGATTACAAAAATATGTTTTGATGGCTGCGGAATATGTATGTTTCATCGGTTAAGTTATGTGATGAAAATATATATGTTGGCGATGATGACGGTTACCATAGGCATTTGTTGGATGGCATGGATGTATAATCCACTGCAACCCCATGCTTGTTGGAAACCAATTGAGCCCGTCTACATAATAAGGCGATGATGACGGTTACCATAGGCATTTGCTGGATGGCATGGATGTATAATCCACTGCAACCCCATGCTTGTTGGAAACCAATTGAGCCCGTGTACTTAATAAGGCGATGATGACGGTTGCCATATGCGTTTGATGGATGGCATGGATTTATAATCCACTGCAACCCCATACATATTGGAAACCACATGAGCCCTTGTACATAATAAACCCCCTATTCCAATTTTGTGTAAATGAAAAACATTTAGCCAACATTTATCTTTACTTGTATGCCTCAACCGCCATTTTTTACAATATTACTATATTATGTATTTCCCTATTTACCATGCAAATTATGACATCCCATCCCCTGTTATGCAATTAGTAATATGGTAAGCATGACATGTCTTCCTAATTGAATGCCAATTATATTATTGATTTGAGGGTAATGCCAAAAAAATTATAAATATATTGTGTTATGCCAAATTATATAAAGTAGAACATACATTATGTACAGATGCGGCCTTTTAAGAGAGTGTTCAACGCCGGTCAATCTAGCCGCTCAAACACGGCCAACATCCAAGACAATACCATTCAAAATGAGGGTGGTAGTCGTTCTCGCGCCCAACAAACGCCCCGAACATCAAACTGGACTGAGGCCATGGATGCAAGTCTGTTATCGTTGTTGACGGAGGAACATACTCTCGGCAACAACGTTAATGGATCATTCACTAACCTCGCGTGGGTTAGGATTGTTGCGGAATTAAATAGTCGAAATGGTTTACACCTAAAAAAGGAGCAGGTCAAGAATAGGTTGAAGGTGTTGAAGCGCACTTTTGCGTTGTACCATTCCTTGGCCAACAAGAGTGGTTGGGGATGGGATTTTATCCGCCACATTCCCACGGCTGGCGATAGTTGTGACTGGGATGGCGTCATCTTGGTAACGATTGTTAATTTACCTGTCATTAAAATTTTTTCCATATTTATTAGCCTTACCAATATAATTAACGTACGTTCAGGACAATCCAGCTTATGCCAAATGTAGGGATAGGCCATTCCCTTTGTATAAGGATCTGGAGTTTCTAACTGAGAAGACCACCGCAACGGGTGCATATGGTTTTTCTTCACTCCAGCCTCCCACAAGAACAATAGTTAGCTCCTCCTCATCATCCCCTGGTGAGGATGATACAAACAGACCTTTTCAATTTGAAGCAGGGTCCTCTGGGCCATATATGAATGAATTCATGCCTAGTCCACCACCAGAAAGGTCACCCAGCCCTCACCTTCGAAACAAGACAACTAGTGGGTCGGGGTACAGCTCGGCAGGCAAAAGGGCTCGTTCCCCAGTACCCGAGCCTAGCCAACGGACCAACCGTCCGTCAACTGGTGGTCGGCGTAAAAAAGCTGAGGGCATATCTGAATGCGTCGCCGGCATGCTTGAGCTGGGCAAAGAAAAATTAGATCTGGTGAGGCAGATGTATAATAAGGAAGCAGAAGGTCGACAATCCATTCCGGTCATCGGGGATTGTTTGCAGCGCCTATATAATATGCAGGGGCTCATTGATGACCATGTCTTGGCTGCCGCCGAGGCTTTGAAGGATCCGCAAAATCGTCAAATTTTCATGTCAATGAATGACAATCTTGCTTACAAGTGGGCACAGCGGCAGATAGCAAACCAGGTTCAGATGTATCGTCAAAATTTCCCTGGTCCTTAGTGCATATTTAAATAATTAGTTTGTAATTTCAGGACTTTAAAAACTAGCTTTGTAATAATTAGTATCTAAACTTTATGTACTTTTTTGTATAGTTGTATGTAATTTATTATCCCGTACTGTTACTAGTCAATTTGTAATTTATTATTCCGCACCGTATTTTCCTCTTAAATCTTGCTTTGAAGCCATCTATACATGTTAAGTGATGTCTACTTAGTATGATAGTTTCCTAAATTGGTACAATATCGTTGTAGATATAATGGATGAATCAATTTATGAATCCTTATGTTGCTCCCGCTTTCTTGCAATGTTGTTGAGTATATTAGATGATGGTGAAGATTTTTGGGAGGAACTACTACTCATGCTCATTGTCGAAGGATACATCGATGATCTCAACTTTTAAATTATTTTATGTACTATTTTATTCTGTATTTGCTTGCTTAAAACGCCGAGATGAATGTTTGAGCTGAATTTAAATAACAATTATATCATTTATGCGTACTATCAATATTTGCTCACTGCCATAAATTAACGTACAGTTGTAATGGATGATTCTATTTATCGACAAGTCTTTTCCTCGCAATTTCATGCCAATTTGTTCGATATATTGGATGATGATGATGAATATTGGGAGCAACTCTTAATTATGCTTATTGACGGAGGATGTCTAGATGAAACAAGTACAATTAGCAGACAACCATGTCGTACCCGTCCGTTTACGGGACATCAGTTTATTTGTGATATTTTGAACGGCCATCCAGATCGGGGGTACACTCAATTTAGAATGACGACAACTACATTCATTGCTCTCCGCGAAGACCTTGTTGGGAAGGGCCTTTTAAAAGGTACACGCAATCTGACTGTTGACGAACAGTTGGAAATTTTTCTATATTGTATAGGACACGGTGTTGCAAATAGGGTGCTTGCTGAAACCTTTCAACATTCGGGGGAAACGATAAGTCGTCATTTTAACAATGTACTCCGGGCCATTATTCAAATAAAAGATGAATATTTATGTATGCCGCCAAGTAATTGTGGAGTGCATCCAAGAATTAGTGGAAATCCGAATTTTCATCCGTTCAAGGTAAGAAACGATAATTTTTCAACAAGTAATATGTAAATTTTATTTGCTGCATTGGTAATGTACTATGTTGTGACATTAACATATGTAGAATGCAATTGGGGCGATAGATGGTACGCATATTCCGGTTATGGTAGATAGGGAGAAACAACCACGATTTCGTTGTCGCAAAGGATATACATCGCAAAATATGATGGCAGCTGTATCCTTTGATCATATGTTTTTTTATGTATGCACCGGTTGGGAAGGCTCTGCAGCTGATATGCGGGTACTCAGATGGGCATGTGAAAGTGGAGGTTTTACAGTTCCAGAAGGTAAAATTTATGGAGTAAGTTTTTTATTGCTATCTTCATTATTATTGGTTTAATTAATTTATTACAAGTTATATACCCTTCTGATTTATATACAGGAAAATATTATCTGGTCGATTCCGGTTACGCGAATACCGATCGATTTCTGGCGCCGTATAGAGCCGAGCGTTACCATCTGAGTCAATTTGACAGTAACTCACGTAGTCGTATACATAATTCGGCGAAGGACTTGTATAATCATCGGCATGCCCAACTAAGGAATGTGGTAGAGAAGACATATGGAATTTTAAAGAAGAGATTCAAAATTTTAACTGTTGCTACACCGTTTCCTTATAGAGTGCAGTGTAAAATAGCTATGGCTTGTTGTGTGATCCACAATTTTATTCGACGGCAACAAGGAGATGATAGATATTTTAACGAACCAGTAGAGCCAGAGCCTCCAGAGGTTGACGTGGAAGCGACCACTACAAACTATAGTACATCAGACTCTCAACGGGGAAACGACCTTCGCACACGTATTACCGATGAGTTGTGGAATAATAGAAGTTAGATTAATCATTGTAACTGACTAAAGTTTGTAAATATTAGATTTACTGGTGTAATATTATGTTAGTCAGCTTGTAAAAAGTTTTATTTGTTTATATGTAATGTTAAGTGGACTGTTAATTGAGAACTCATATTTTTCGGGTATGATGTAATTTGAAATATTATTGTGAGTTCGTTATTGTATCATGCTAATTTCCCTCTTTGTTCGTCAATTTTAATTAAAAAATCGATATTGTTTGATGCTAATTTTTTAAAATTGTTTGTTCGTTAATGGTAATTATTAAATCTTTGTTAGACTGATTGATTTTGTCTAATTATTAACTTCAATCTGTATTGAGCAACAGATTGTTGTAAATATTATTAAAATAGATTTATTAATAATATAATTTTTAATATAAATAAAATTTAAAACAATTTTTAATCATGAAATATAATAATTTTTAAACGTTATAAATTATATTTAAGACAAATTAAAATTAAATAAATTTTTATATAGTATATAAATAATTAAATATCATATATAATTTATTCTATATGTATTCTATTTAATTAAGAAATAAAATAATTTTGTACTTATTATTTCAATATAGTCAATTTATAATATTTCAACTTGTTGAATAAATCAGACGTCAAATATTAATTTTATTATTTTAAAAAAAATTAATAATCGTTAAATATTAAATTGGTAAAGAATCGTTAAATAATCGTTAGAAAATATTAATAATCGGTATTATTTCAAATTATATTAAATTTTTAATCGTTAAATATTATAATTTTTAATCGTTAAAGATAATTTTTAAGACCAAATTAAAAAAAAATTATAATTTTATATAGTATATAATTAATTAAATATAATATAAAAGATTTGTTTTAATTAAATTATTCTAATACATTATCCTATTATCACATTAATAATATACATAAAAGTAAAGGTCACATCGTCATTAATAAACAACAAAAGTCAACTTTATACCTCTTATTCATCATTACACATCCAAACACCTATTTTCTTATACCAGGTTTAAACCAGGTTTAAGCCTCATTCACATCCAAACACATTTTAGGTTTAAACCAGGTTTATCCCTTACTTTAAACCTATACCTGGTATAACTAAACCAGGTATAAGCCACATCCAAACGCTACCTAGGGGTGTGTTTGGATTGGGTATAAAGGGGGGATATCCCCCCTTTATACCCAAACGGTTTGGGGATATCCCCGTTTGGGGATATCTCACCCAAACGGGGGGATATCCCCCCCCCACACGGGGATATCCCCCCCCCCATACCGGATATTGGGGGGAGGGGAATATCCCCCCAACCGCCCTTCCCAAGGCAGAAATGCCTTGGGAAGGGGCTTTTTTTTTTTTTTTTTTTTTTTTCATTTTGTTTTTTTTTTTTATACTTGAATTTTTTTTTTCTTTTATACTTCGTTTTTTTTTTTTTTTTTTTTTTTTTTTTTTTTTTTTTTTTTTTTACCTTTCTTTATTTTTCTTTTGAATTTTTTTTTAATTAGAATATTTAAATTTTAAAAAATATTTAAATTATAAATTTATAATTTTATAAATTTTAATTTTTTTATATTTTATAAATTTATATATATTTATATTTTATTAAAATTATAAATATATTTCTATTTTATTAAATTATATATATTTATAAATTTATAATTTTAAAAAATAATATTAATTTTAAAATTATAAAATTTATATAAATTTTTATAATTTTTTTAAAATTTATATAAATTTAAAAATTAAAATTTAAAAAATAATATTAATTTTAAAATTATAATTTTTTACTCCTACTTAAAATATTTAAATTTTAATTAGAATATTTAAATTTTACTTAATTTTTTTAATTAGAATATTTAAATTTAAAAAAATATTTAAATTATAAATTTATAAATAATTTAAAATTATTTTTTTATATTTTATAAATTTATATATATTTATATTTTATTAAAATTATAAATATATTTATATTTTATTATATTATATATATTTATAAATTTATAATTTTAAAAAATAATATTAATTTTAAAATTGTAAAATTTATATAATTTTTTTATAATTTTTGTAAAATTTACATAAATTTTAAAATTAAAATTTTAACTCCTACTTAAAATATTTTAACACATTATTTAATTATCAAATTTATAATATACATAAAAGTAAAGGTCACATCGTCATTAAACATAAAAGTCAACTTTATACCTCTTATTCATCATTACCAATCCAAACACCTATTTTCTTATACCAGGTTTAAACCAGGTTTAAGCCTCATTCACATCCAAACACAATTTAGGTTTAATTAAACCAGGTTTATCCCTTACTTTATACCTATACCTGGTATAACTCATTCCGGTATAAGCCACATCCAAACGGTACCACTATCATCCCAACCGTACATCCCTTAATTTAATGGCTAAAAAATTGGCAGCGCCAATGACTTCATGCTATCGATAGTATTTCAGCTTTTATATATATATATATATATATATATATATATATATATATATATATATATATATATATATATATATATATATATATAGACCTAGGCTACTATATTATTAATAACATCGAGTCATTGGTTCTATTAGGCTTTTGACCATTGGATTAAGAGATGTGCGGTTGAGATGATAGTAGGCCCCTAGAGTTTAATAGATAGTTGAGAAAATAGTATGATCTAACGGGTGTAAATGATCAAAGGGATAGATTTAATGATAGAAAACTTAATAGCACCAAATACTTGGTGCTATTGATAGCATATATAGTAGCCGGACTCTCTCTCTCTCTCTCTCTCTCTTTATATATATATATATATATATATATATATATATATATATATATATATATATATATATATATATATATATATATATATATATATATAGTCTGGCTATTATGCATGTACAAGTACCAAGCAATTAGTGCTTGTAAGTTTTCTACCGTTAGATCTACCCCTATGACTAATTTCATCTTTTAGATCATTCTATACCACCAATCACTCACTTAACCCAAGAGGCCCACTATTATCCTAACCACACATCTTTTCATCCAAGGGCTAAAACCCTACAAGCACCAATAACTTATACTTTTAAAAGTATAAGAGCTCAATTATATATATAGCGAGACTGGTATGCTTTTATAAGTACGGAGCCCTCAATATTTATAAGTCGTTTTCGATGTTGGGACTTTCGACTCGACAATCGACTCGATTAGACTTGATTTAGAGGAAATAACTAGAAAATATATTTTGTGATTTTTTGATATCATTTGCCTAGTAATCGAAATGACTCAAAATCAACGGCTGAAAATAAAAATCTCACAAAATGTGATGATATAATACTAAAATTTTAGATCAAAAATATTGATCTTGTTTTATATAGTATAAAAGAATATTTATTAAAATTTTACGAGATTTAGATATTTCTACACCGTTAAATTTGCAAACGGCTCACCAAAACCGTTAAAATAGTTGATGTTGAGCTTCTTTGATCACTAGGCAAATGATATAAAAATATCACGAAATTTATTTTTTAGGCCTTTTAAATGCTCTACATCAAGTCTAATGAAGCCGGATTGTCTATTTAGCAGTCCCAACATTGAAAAAACTTGGAAGTACGGAGGCTTCCGTGCTTCTAAAAGTATACAAGCCTATATATATATATATATATATATATATATATATATATATATATATATATAGTCCGGCTACTATACTTGTATAAGTACCAAGCAATTGGTGCTTGTAAGTTTTCTACGTTAGATCTACCATTTTGATTAATTTCATCCCTTAGATCGTTCTATTCCACCAACAACTTACTTAATCCAAGGGGCCCACTAACATCTTAACTACACATCTTTTCATCCAATGGCTAAAAATCTATAAATACCAATAACTTGATAGTTTTAAAAGAGAGCTCAATTATATATATATATATATATATATATATATATATATATATATATATATATATATATATATATATATATATATATATATATATATATATATATATATATATATATATATATATATATATATATATATAGTTGAGCTAGAATGCTATTATTAGCAAATGGACTCCGTTGTCTCCGATTTGTTTTCAGTGTTGGAACTTCCAAATCGATGACTGGAATCGTTGAACATAATTTAGGCCACTGAATATATCTAAAAATTAAATTTTAATTTTTTTCGATATTATTAACCTAATAATCAAAAGGTTGTAAAATTTATAATTTTAATATTAAATATGTGTCTTCCCTCATTTTGATTTTGTTTGGGGGGATAAAGGGGATATCACCTTTATCCCCTCTCTTAACTTGGTACAAACGCCCCCTAGGGGACCATTATCCTAACCGCACATTAGTTAATGGAAGGACTAAAAAATTAGTACCACTAATGACCACTAATGATTTGGTACTTTTATATATGTATATATATATATATATATATATATATATATATATATATATATATATATATATATATATATATATATATATATATATATATATATATATATATATATATATATATATATATATATATATATATATATATAGTTTGCCTATGATACTATGAATAACACAAAATATTTGATGTTATCAAATTTTTTACTGTTATATATATATTTTTTGATTATTTTTACCATTTAGATCTTACTATTTCATCAACCACTCATTAAACTCTAAGAGAAAATACTATTATTCTAACCGCATATTCGTTCATTAAAGATAAAAAACCTAATGACCTAATGACATGATACTACTAATAGTATAGTGGTATATATATATATATATATATATATATATATATATATATATATATATATATATATATATATAGAGTGTCCGGCTACTATACTATTAATAGTACCAAGTTATTGGTGCTATCAAATTTTCTACCCTTAGATCAACCCCTTTGATCATTTTCACCCGTTAGATTTTACTATTTTTCCAACCACTTATTAAACCCAAGGGGCCCACTATCATCTCAACCACATATCTTTTAATCCAAGGATTAAAAACTTAATAGTACCAATGACTTGGTACTATTAATAGTATTTCAGCCTAACTATATATATATATATATATATATATATATATATATATATATATATATATATATAGAGAGAGAGAGAGAGAGAGAGAGAGAGAGAGTCCAGCTGGAATACTATTGATAGCATCAAGCAATTGTTGCTATTAAGTTTTCAGCTCTTTGATGAAAGGATGTGCGGTTGAAATTATAGTGGTCTTCTAAAATTTTTACTATTCAACCAATCACCCACTAAACCCTAGGGGACCACTATCATCCCAACCGTACATCCCTAACCCTAGGGGACCACTATCATCCCAACCGTACATCCCTTAATTTAATGGCTAAAAAATTGGTAGCGCCAATGACTTCATGCTATAGATAGTATTTCAGCATATATATATATATATATATATATATATATATATATATATATATATATATATATATATATATATATATATATATATATATATATATATATATGTATATGTATATAATATTATAGCTTTAAAAGGTAGCATGTTATTCGCTTCGTATGCAATCAGGCTTCGAACTCGGGTCACGGGTATTAAACACCAAGCCCTTTGCCACTTGCATCAAGGACGGTTGATTATTAAAGTTTTATTATTATAGATTTTTTGGCCCTTGAATGAAGGGATGTGTGGTTAAAATTATAGTAGTCCCCCAGAATTTAGTGGGTTGTTGGTGAAATAGTATAAATCCGAGAGAACCACTATAATCCTAACTGCACATCCTTCTATCCAAGGGTCAAAAAGTTTATAATAGTAAGACTCTAATACTATCAATAGTATAGTAACATATATATATATATATATATATATATATATGCAAAGAACTACGTAAAAGTTCATTCGTGTAACAATCTAGCATAAGCTACTACTAACAGTAGACTTGACAAACAGACGGATTGGATAACCCGTAGGTGAGTTATTATACCCGCGGGTTATATGGACATGGGTAATATTTATTCGTAAATTTTTGGGTAGCCAATATCTTTATCCATACCTACCCGGGCGGGCAGGCAGGTATGCGTGTGTTATCCACAAGATTAATTTTTTTTTCTCTGGTTCTATACTTTTCCAATTTAAAATATAAAATACATAATTTTTAAATATAACATAATTTTTAAAAATATTACAACAAATAAAAAATAATATAAAATATTTAAGCACATAAATTATATAATGTAAAAATATTTTATCATCCCATTTTGTGATATAAAATTAATAAAATTTTTATAATTATATAGTCAAATATTATAAAAATAAATAACCAAAACTCAATCCACATCTGAAACTTTAATAGTTCATTCTCTTAATTCCGAAGTTTTACTAATTTTCAACAATAGCACCACATGATATTTGTCATTATATTCATTTACATTTAAAATTTTAAATAATTAATTATCATAGAACAAAAGGATATATATATGAGGGAGGCGACGCAGTACGAGAGATGGTCACAACACTAAAAAAAAGCTACGGAGAAAGTTATAGTTAGAATTTTTAAGAATATATATTTAATTAAGAAAATTTATGCGAATATTTGTGGGCACCCGCGTGTTGTCCTAAAATATTTATAACTAAATGAGTACCCACCACTTTTACCTATAATTTTTTAGGTAAAAAAAATTAATACACATATTCGTAAATTTGCAGGTAACACGTAGATACCCGCAGATATGGATACGAATTGCTAGGTCTACCTAACAGTGCCGCCTTGCACAAGACTAGGGATATCACCGGGTCGAATTCGGGGCAAATTTTTAAAAACTCGAATCCAAACTCCACTACCAAACTCGAAATCCGAATCCGACGGATTTTAAAATTCAAATCCGTATCCGAATAAAGATCCAAAACCCGAACCTGAAAATTCAAATCCGAAAGAATTATTTTTCTTTTCCTCTTTACAATATTTCAAAACATATTATAATAAATCTCAATTTTTAAAATATAAATTTAAATATAATATCAAATATTTATATACGTATATATTATATAACGTAAAATCAATTCGAGTTCGGATCGGATAGGATACAGTCAAAATTTATATCTGAATTAAAATCCGTCGGGTTTCGTTTTTTATATTCGTATCCGAATCCACATCCGTTTAAGATCGCATAAATTTATTTCGTTCAGATTCAGATTCGGATAAAATTTCGGATATTCGTACCAATTAACATCCTTATACAAGACAAGCAGTTTGTCTGGCACGTGCATACATCTCACGTGACATTAATTAGTGGCACGATGAATTGTTAGGGCAAGACAAGCAGTTTGTCTGGCACGTGCATCTCACGTGACATTAATTAGTGACACGATGAATTATTAGGGCGTTTAACATGACATGATAGGCACTGAGAACTTATATAACAAACGCGTTGGACCTAATTACTACACGAATTTTGCTCTTAGCGGCATATTCATAGCAGCATATTAGTTTATGCCAGTAATTCAAATATTTGGATTCGAATTGATTGATGAAAGTGTGGATCGTAAGCGCCAATCAATCATTTAAAAAGCATGTTTAAATAAAAAGAATATATTCATCGCATTTAAGAATTTAGTCATAATGTTCATGTGTTTCGATCTGACTCAATCCATCTTAATGTTGGGCACATTATTAGTCTTTTTGCCGTTAAGCCTATTGCGAATGCAGTCTTACTAAATTTATCGAACTTACTCAACTCAATTTGTTTGTCTTTTGAGCCTATTATTAAAAAGCAGAAAGTGGGACCTATTTTAACCAATAATAAATAACCCACAATCTCCTCTCTAACTCTAAACATCTGCATTGTTAATGTAGCATACAAAAATCGATCATGCATTACTGGCTCTGATACCACTTATAGTTCGCAACCGCTAATCAACTATCTAAAAACATGTGTTGATAGGAAGGGCACATCCATCGCATTTAAGGATTTTACTATAGCACTTAGGGACTTCAATCTGACTCTACCAATCTCGACGTTAAGTTTATTATTAAATCTTTTACTATTAAGTCTATTGTAAATCATAGTCTCGCTCGACTTATTAAACTTACCTTACTCAACTTATTAGTTTACTATATCTATTATCACGAAGAAGACAGTAAAATTTAGCCACTTTAGCCAATAATAAATAGCAAACAGAAAAAGTTATCTAATGATAACTTATTATGTATGATTTTTTTTTATTATTATTTAGAATCGATGATTTAATAGGAGAGGATATCGATTTATTTTATTTCAAAAAAAATAACTTAAAAATATTATTTTTTATTCTAAATATTTGATTATATTTTTTATCTATTAAATATTAGGCTAAAATATTGATGATTTTTTTTTTTTTTTTTTTTTTTTTTTTGGTAAATACTTCACTTTCTCCTCATATCTTTCAAAAATCAATATTTTGATATACTTAGCCTCTCGTTGTTAGGGTTTCATCACTGTTCATCTATTTTTTTTTAATTTTTGACGGCATATATTGAAAATGCTATTGTAAAGTAGTATGAATATGTTATTTTTTTCTTTTTCAAAACAAGTAAAAATATTTTAGCCATTTTGTTCACTTCGTTAATATTATAATTTCTGAATATTTTTAAAATTTTAAGATGACAAATTATACATTTTCTTAAATCAGAAGGAAAACAATAAAAGAACATATATTTATGAATTTTTCTTTTTTATGTAATAAGTATATAAAAAAAATATGCCTAACAAAAGGACATACCAAACAAAATATATGCACCCTATAATATAGTGTACAAATAGCATTTTTATTAAATAATTATAATCAAACAAAATTAATTAATTATTAGAATTCATAAGTACAACTATTTATTTTAAATTTTAAGATCTCTACATATTATTGCGCACATGCAAACGCGTGCATAGTTGAAAATGCAACAGTTATATTTGTCTCCAACGTAACCTGTTTAGCTATGTAAAATTAAGAGTCGATACAAAAAAACATTTATATTTTGTTTTCTTACGAATATTATACTGAGATTACTCTCACTATAGAACTTTTTTTTGTTTATTTAAGATTTGAATGGGTATAATAAAATTACTTGTACAAAATTTCTCACTACAATAAAATTAAGTTATGAAGACATATTTTTGTGATACTTTTGTACAAGTATTCTATCCATATTTTATTAATATTTAAAATTAGATAATAAGAACATATTTTTAAAATATATTATAATAATATGTCGCTATACATCATAGCGACTGCACATAATAATAAGTATCGATATTTTTATCAGCGATATTTTTTTAAATTTTAAAAATATTTAAAAATATCGCTATAATATAATTTTATTGTAGTGATTCTGTCTAACTGCTTAGCTAGTTTTAATTTGACAGTCCTCAGATTATTAGATTCAACTGCAGCACTTATATGCAATTATATCAACCGTCTCTAGTGCAAGTGGCAAAAGGCTTGATGGTTGATACCCGTGACCTGAATTCGAAGCCTAGTTGCTTTACATTTTCAGTTAAATTTATTTCAAAATAAACGAACCGGATAGCATGCTACCTTTCTCTCTCAAAAAAAAAAAAACTGCAGCACTTATATGCAATTATAATAAATTAAATAAAACTTTTAGATTTACTTACACTTATAGTACAACTTAAAGGTAAAAATGTATATCATTAGCCTAAACTTTTAGCCACTTGAATATGGCCATCCAAGTTTTAAAATTTTTGATTTTATTACCTATGCTTTCACATTATTAATTTGATTTGACTTTTGAAAAATTATTGTCTACACCTAGTGCATCCAAAGTCCTTTGTTTATCCTAAATACAATTTGTTACCAATCAATTTCCAAGTATAAAAAAAATTACGACTTAATAAGCAATGGTGGCAAAAAAATCATATCGGTATGATTTCTGAGCACAGATTAACGCGTGGTACAGAAATATGGATGCACTAAGTATAGAGCCACAAAATAGATCAAATTAAATAAATCAAAAAATTAAATAGTATAATTAAAATTTTTAAATATTAGTTAGTGACGTCTAAAAAGTTCATAGCTAAGGCGAGTTTTGTGCGATTTTACGTTACTTAAAATATAAACAACCAAAGATACTTCTTAGAATTGGAAATGAATAACTTGAGAGCGCACTAAGGCCTGGGAGTTTTGTGATCTCCACCTCATATATAATACACCAAACATAATTTCAAAATATAATTAGAGATAATTAAGTTTAAATCTTAATTATTTGATTCTTATTTGGATTTGAAGTTGAATTTATATTAGGATTGATACTTTGTCGATGAATGGATAGAGAGGTAGAGTTGTAACCGGATGGCTTAGTGTGACGCCCCCAATAGTCCCCACATCTGATATGGATGAAATTGTGATTGAATTTATATTAGATATGGACACTATTAATAATAACTGGGCTTAACGAGTTATTATTGCTAGTGAATCGTGTCGTTACATTTGGTATCAGAGCCAATAATCAGTCGGAAGTGTGCGGCGAATTTCGGCTGAGCCTGGGTCTAGATGGCAGGACTAGCGAGACAAGTCTCACGTCGCCTGGTGATCTTATGTTGCTGTGTGTGTGTTTGGACTGACGAGGACGTCAGGCCTAAACGGGAGAAGTCTGTGACGCCCCAAATAGTCCCACATCTGATGTGAATGAAATTGTGATTGAATTTATATAAGACATGAACACTACTAATAATAACTGGACTTAAGCATTTTGGACTGTGGTGTGGGCCTAACGAGTTATTATTGCTAGTGGACCGGATCGTTATACTCAGAGTCATAAACACCAATTTCAACTATCAGCGTAAATACTAATTTCAATAATTGATACTGAATTATACAATCGGTACTAGCGTAAACACCAATTTTAACAATTGGTATCGAGGCTACAATTGGTATCGAGGCAAAAGCAAATTACACTTTCAACAATTAGTATAAGAGTAAATCGCAGTTGCAACACCAAAACTGTTGAGTGTAACGATTCAACTCACTAACAATAATAGCCTATTGGATCCAAACTATTAGTCCAATATGCTTAAACTGAGTTTCTCTTATTTTCGCAAATTTCAGTATTGATGCAAACTCGAACCCATTCAACTTTCACAAATTTTTTTTTTTCTTTTTTTTTTTAAAATAACATGCTATTCGTTTCGTCTCTTTTAAAAACAAAATAACTAAAAATTTAAAATAATTAAATTTTAAATTTAAAATATCAAATATCAATCATCAAATTCTATTCTAGTTGCATCAAAGACAGTCTGCTACTTTCACATATATATATATA